>BHFT01038041.1:0-17794 GCA_004320025.1 Laticauda laticaudata | reverse complement strand
AAGCACATTTGAAGAATAGCCATTTCAACTCTTTTGCCATCTCTAACACATTGACTAATTCTTGTGATTTAATTGAGACACAATTAATCAATGGGTAGCCAAATTCTCCTACACATTAAGATGTCCTGTACATTAGAGTAATGAGCCATGGTAGCTACAATGCAATATTTCAGGCTCATTCTCCCAACTGTTGCAGTTTGACCTTCACCAGATCAAGGTTGACTCATCCTTTCAAGGTCAGCAAAATGAGAACCTCGATTGTTGAGGGCAATATGCTGGATTCTGTGACCCACTTAGAGAGGGATGTAAAACACTATGAAGTGGTATATAAGTGCTATTGCTATTGTTACCTCCAAATGATAAATAGGATGGCATCTAATCACATTAGAGGTTTCATCAAACATGAGAAAGTATATTGGTTTTATCAAGTTGCAAAAGTTTCTTGTTCAATTTCTTTGGGACAATCAGGATAATTAAAGTTAATGGCACATAATATTTGGAGAGACAAAGAAGCCTGTTAGTCTCACTTATTACTCATGTCTTATGTGCCACTGATGTTCTCTGAGCATTGAACAAAACTAAACCAAAGACCTAAAGAATGAGACCTAAAGCATTACAAAATTATTGATCTTATTAAAAAAATGGAATAAAAGGTTATGATTTTTTCTGAAGAAAAGTGATTCAAGAGCTCAGCAATCTGGGTCAACAGGTACTAAATGAAAAGAAACCATCATAGATTTATAAGAAAATAAGGGATGGCAAAATAACTGAAAGGATGTAGAAAAGAAATTCAGAAAATTCATTAAAATAAGAGAATAGCAGAGTTGGAAGGGACCAAGGAGGTATTCTGGTCTAACTTGCTGCTTAAGCATGGAAACTCTATACCATTCCAGATAACTGGCTGTCCAGACTCTTCTTAAAACCTTCCAGTGTTGGAGTACCCACAGTTTCTGAAAACAAATTGTTTCACTGACTAATTGTTCTAACCATCAAGAAATTTATTCTTAGTTCTAGGTTGCTTTTCTCCTTGCTTAGTTTCCATCCATTGTCCTGCGTTCATATGGTTTGGAGAATAGGTTGATCCCTGCTTCTTTGTGGCAGCCCCTTAGATTTGAAGACTTCTATCACATCATCCGTAGTAGCAGTGTTCCAAGGGTATAGATAGTATACTATACATAGGATGTACTATCTACCTATATTATAATAATATATTATATGAATATCTACCTATAGATAGATTGTATATCTAATAGTATACAGTGGATAGCTGATATATCTCTGTGGTCAAATGCATTTTCTTTAACATACTTCCTTTGTGTCTTCTGTCCTGTCCTTATTCAAATCTCTGTAAACTACATAAACCTTCTAAATTTGAATAATTAATTGCTTTGATTTTTCCCAAACATAGCTGCTGACTGAAGAAGTTTCCCCTATTTAGAAAAAATAAAATTGCTTTGCCATTACTATGCTACATATGAAATTGCACAAGGCTCTTATTATAAAATAGCTATTTTCACATTTCTTGTACATTTAGTATTATGTAAATCCCTACCCCAGGTTCTCCTTCAGGCATAAACTAGCTTTCCTGATCTCAGGTTTTTCCAATATAAAATTTTGTTGCACTAAAAACAAGCAATGCCTTCGTTAAATTCCAGCTTCCAAACTGTAGTATCTTTTATTAGAAGATATTCTTATTATGACAGCTAGAGGTATCACATGTGTGAACAATCAGAATTACTTACTCTGGATTGACAAAATACACCTGAGAAGGCTGCTGTTGAAATGAAACTTCATTAAACTGGTAGTTAGCCATGGATACCATCCCACCAATGACAAAGTCCCCTTCCTGGTACCATTCATTTGGAACATCAACTGGATGACACGGCAGAGACTTCACTCTGAAGAGTGGAAATAGGAGAAGAAAGAACATTTGGTCAGCAAATGCTCTTTAAGTATAGACCTTCTACCACCAGCAGCTTCCTATGTTAGTCTGTATTCAGTAGCCTCAAAATTTCTGTTAAGTGCAAGTCTGAAGCCTAACTTTTAATCCTGATTCTTCTTATAGTGAAAAAGGTCTGAATGATGACATTGAGTTCCAGCAATACAACTTAATTTGGGGCATCACGGGACATATATGTTTTTTTATTCTACTCCCCAGTCTACATGAGGCTGTCCTTTTTAATATTTTTTCCATTTTCTCTTATGTCTTCTTTGGCTGTTTGCAGTTTTGATGAAGGGAGGAAATTATTATCATTGGAATAATTTCAGTGGGGAATTAATTCATCCCAAAGGTACACCATTGAGAATTAAAACTTTGGTCATTTTTTTTACTTTTCAATGAAAAATGTTCTTGTGTTCATGCAAGTGTCAGCATTCCAAATAACACCCCCAACCAAAAAAGACTCCAAGGCTGGCAATTCCTCAAAGTTCCAGTTTATTAGAGATGTCATATTGGCACATTTGGGAAACCCGAATCTGAAAGTTTCTGGGTTTTCCCCACCAAAAGAAAGTCAAAGACCCATCCTCTGCATCCACATGTCCATCACATGGTCCAATCAATCCATCATCCAAACTGGAGACATTCCCCTAGTCACGCCTATCCAAATCCAGGCTGAATGTCCTTGACTCCTAGAGAAATGAATGTTGTTATGGCTATATATTTCCATCAACTCCTTGCAGTTCCCCCATCCCAATTGTCTAGAACACTAGATGTGGCAGCCCTGAAGATTCAAAACAAAAGATGGGCTTTGGGGCTGACAGGTGGATCTATTCACAATAACATTTATACAAATGAATTTCTGTAGTAAAACAAATGATTACAAATATCACTCCCCAGAAATTTTTGGAAATAACAACATTGTTCCATTTGTAATTTGTAGACCTTCTTACATTGTCCTATGAACAACACAATAGATAAATTAGGTTAATCTGCAGAACCTGATCCACATCTATCTGGAAAGGATCTGTAATCAGGGCAAGGAAATTGTTTGAAGTGGAGTTGATACCATAGATTTATATAGATTAACAGAGTTGGAAGGGACCTTATAGATCATCTAGTACAACCCTCCATCCAAGCAGGAGACCCTATACCATCCTTGACAAATGGCAGTTCAATGTCCCCTTGAAAGCCTCCAGTGATGAAGCTCCCACAATTTCCAAAGGCAAGCTGTTCAATAGATTGATTGTTCTTACTGTCAGAAAAAAAAATCCTTATTTCTAGAATCTCTCCTTGGTCAGTTTCCATCCATTATTCCTTGTCTGGCCTTCAGGAGCCTTGGAAAATAACTTCCTCTCTGTGGCAGCCCCTCAAATATTGTAAGCCTGCTATTATATCTCCCCTGGTCCTTCTCTTCACTAGACCAGCCATGCCCAGTTCCTGCAACTGTACTTCACATGTTTTAGCCTTCAGTCCCCTAATCATCTTGATTGTCCTTCTCTGTACTTTTTCTAGAGTCTCAACATCTTTTTGATAGGGTGGTGACCAAAATTGGATGCAGTATTCTATGTGTGATTTTACTGAGGCCTGATACTCTTACCTATTACTTACTTTTAAGAATCTCATTGTATATCCATGGGAGATCTGCTGAACATCCCTCCATTTGGAAAGGATCTCTATTCCTTTGTCTCTATCTACTATAACTGACACTGAAGAAAGGAGAAAAACCAGCAAACACCATGTCACCCACCACCAATTCTCTGAGCTTATCCAGAAAGACATAATGATCAATGGTACTGAATACCACCAAGAGGTCAAATAGGGCAAGAGGAATGCCCAACCGCCATTCCACTAATGCCAGATATAATCCAAAAGTGCAACCGATATAGTTTCCGTCCCATAATCTGGGCCAGAATCCTGAGTGAAAAAGATCCAGATAATCCTCTTCATCCATGGCCATTTGAACCAGTCATACAATCCAAGATCAAAGGTTTTTCTCTTTGAAAAAGCAACAAATTATGACAGTGTTTACAGTTGTCATATCCATTGAGATCCCATTTTACTGTGTTCTCCTGTGATAGAATTTTTAATATTCATAAGTACTAAATTCACATACTTATGTGAATATATACCATGAAATGAATTGCATGATAATTAAGACATTAATTTTTAAAAAATAAATTTTCCATTTCAGATAAGCTGAAAAAACTAAGTTTGTGCAAATTTCCCCAATTTTCAATACACTACAGAATATTCATGTAAAGTTTTTATAACTGTATTACTATTGGCTTGTATATGGAATACATATATTTGTTTCTTTTTCAGTTTTGTTTTATTTACTTCCTGTTTATTTCTATTTTCCTTTGTATTTTATAATTTGACAAACAAATGGAATTTGAAAACCAGAACTTTTAATTTGGTTACTTGTAAACAGTGTAAATTTGGGGAATGTATTAGTTCTTCAGCCTCAACCTTTAGATCATTTTCCAAAATCACAAAGCAATATAAATAAAATTTAAAAACCTACTTGAATGAAATATAAACTGAATGAATTTAAAATTCTTGCCTCTTTTGGTTTTTCTAAATTTCAAAGTATTTTTTTTTAAATTTACAATAGAAGTGGCAAAAAGGAATACAGAATAATAATGTTGGAAGGGACATTGGATATCTTCTAATCCAACCCTCTGCTCAAGCAGGAGACCTGAAACTATATCTGTCCAATTTGTTCTCAACAGCCTCCAGTGATGAAGTACTAAGAACTTCTGGTGTAATGTGGAAAGAAATGATGTGGAAACAATTTCAGTCATGGGTTTAACGTACAAACTGAGACACTACAAAATATTATCATAATGTGGGAGTGATCCTATCTCAGAGATAAAGTAAAATCTGATCTTCTTTTATTTTATAGGTGATAATTCCCATTCCGTAAGTTTTTACCTATAATAAATTTGTGTAATGCTTCCACAGTTTCCATATGAAGTATGGGATTATTGGATTTAATGAATTGTTATTCAAACTGTATGTTAAAAGAGACTACAGAGAACTTCTAATTAAAGGAATTGATGGAGAGAATGTAGTCCTGTGAACAGAAATATGAGGAACTAAAGGGCCAGTCACATAGGCCGACGGATGCAAAAAGTATGTAAAAAGGACACAGCAGACGAGAAAATTTTCCATCTGTTGTTATAGGCTCTCAAAAATGTCGCAAATTTGCATAAACAGAGCGGACAACAATGGAAAGGAATGGACGGGGAGAGGATTTAGTGAGGATGTTAAGTGGATGCTCCATAGAAGCCTAGCGGATGGAAGTGGATGGAAGCGGATGGCACATCCGCAGGGCTTCCGGGGGAGCACAGCGAAGTGGACACGAGCGCAGCGGAAGGAGCAGATGCAGAGAGGATGCCGAGAGGATACACAGTGGATGCATCACGGACGTCCTAGCAGATACCTAAGCAGATGCAAAAGCCTTCACTGCACAATGCAGAGAGGATGCATTGCGTAAGCCCCGGCGGATATAAAAGGAAGCAGCTTGAAGCAGGTCACAATTCAGGAGGAAAAACCTGCTACCCCAAAATAGCACCAAAAACCATGGGGAAGAAGAGGAAGGCTGCCATCTTCTGCAGCCCCTGGCAAGAAAGGACAGGGCCACCTCCACCCCCATGGCCCTGACTCGCTTTCTGCTGGGGCTTCTGCTGCTCAGGCGACTCTGCTGGTGCTGGGGCTTCTGCGATGTTCTCCTGTGCTGGTACTCTGCTGGTGCTTACTCTGGCTGGCGCTGCCTGGTGCGGTGCTCTGCTGGTGCTTACTCTGCTGGCGCTGTTTCCTGGTGCCTGGTGCTTCTGCTGGTGCTTACCCTGACCCTGCCTGGTGCTGCCCTGGTCTGCTGGTGCTCCTGGTGTTCTGGTTGCTTACTCTGCTGCTGGTGCCCCTGGTGCTGCTGATGCTGGCTGGTGCTCTGGTCCTGCTGGGCTACGGTGCTGCTGTCCTGCTGGCTGATGCTTTTGGCTGCTGCTGGTTGTTGCTGCTGGTGGTGTGGTGGTGTGGAGGAGCATGCCGCCTAGAACCTCAAAAGCTTCTGCTGGTGCTTACTCTGCTGGTGCGCTCCTGGTGCTAGCTGGTGCTCCTGGTGCTGCGGTACTACTGGTCTGCTGGTGCTGCTGGTGCTACTTGTCTGGCTGGTCCGTGCTGGTCCTGCTGGTCCTGCTGGTTGCTGCTGGTACTCTGGTCTGCTTGGTGCTGCTGTGCTACGTCCTGCTGGCCTGCTTGGTCCTGGTGGTGCTGCTGGTCCTGCTGTCCTGCTTTTGCTGCTCCTGTTGTTGTTGCTGCGCTGCCTGCTGGTGGTGTGGTGAGAAGCCCCTAGAAACTAGAAGCCCCTCGATGAGGGCCGCAGATGGCCTTGCCAGAGGGAGGAAGAGGCAAACGTGAGAACGGGAGAGAGGCAATACTCCACGAAGAGGAAAACATGAGGATGAGGTGCTCGAATGGCTGAGGAGAACGAGTACTATGGCAGAAGGGACACAGGCTCTATCGAGATACCCAAGAGGAAGCAGGCCTGCTTGGAGAAGAGAAGGCGGAGAGCTGGGCTACACTTCGAGGTCCTCTCCGGTGGTGGAAGCACATGCACACCTGGATGGGATACCTGCAACTCAAGAATATCTGGCCAGGCATGGTCCAAAGCTCACCGACCAGGGAAACTATAATGATGGCCAGTGCAGCTCTGGAGGGGTGAGATCCACCACCGAGGAGCCCCTCTGACAATCCTCTCTCTCAAGGCAGCCCAAGAGAGGCCAGTCCTTCTGCCAAGAGTCAGCTCCTGTGTCAAGGCAAATATTGTGGAGCGTCCACACGGCGACCCCCGCCCCCCCGACAGCTGACTCCCAGTGTGGAGCATGTGGAGGCCCCCTGACGCAGTGGGAGCAAGGAAGGGCAATGCCATCAGAGACAAACCCACTCCCACCGCCCAGCTCACCTCCACAGAAAGCAGGCAGAGAGCCAGACCAAGGGGCAGAGCCACACTGTTCTGCTGAGATGAGGGGACAAGATCAAAGCAGCGTAGATTCCTCTCTCAGTGGTACACCACCGACAACCATCCTCACACAGCCCTTTCTACTCTACGTCAACCAGACGCCTCATGGACATGTCCGAATCAGCAGTAAACCAGTGATAAAGGGAGGATCCCCGTCTTCTGGCACAACCCTCCAGACCCAGCTGAACCTGCTCCGACCGCAGTCCAGGTCTGCTCCTCCTCCACCCCCAGGTTATGTCACAGCCCTTCCAAGGCTTTCCACAGGCCCTCACCTACCAAGGCTATGGCTATCAGGAGTTCAAGCAGCACAGGCAGCCCTTCCCAGTCCAGGCACAGGTTCATTGAATACCACCAATGCCACCGATACAGATGACATTGCCACAGATGCACCGCACGCCACAGATGGCCACCCATGCCACAGATGTCACCCATGGCCACAAGAGTCACCCACGCCTCATCCTCGCTCAGCTGCAGACCAGACCGCCACACAACACTCCTCTTCCTCACCCCACAGCCAAGCCCGGCCTCAAGAACATCTGTCATCGTCTTGGGACTGACACCGGAACCCATGTCATGGAGAAGGGGCCTCTCAACATTACGGGACTGAGTCAGCCTCTCTTGAGAGCTTTCCTCCCACACATCCATCCCCTGTTCCTCTCAGGCCAGGGCAACCACAGCACTGCAGAGGCAGCCACTCCACAGCACCTGGACCCCTGTTCACCCCTGAGACTATGGCACGCCTTAAGAGTGACTTAGAAGAGTGCCAGAGGACTAGTTGCTACCTTTGACTTATTTTGCTTTAGGACACTTTTCTTGGGTTATTTTGCTTTAAACAGTTTGTTAATTAATAAAGATTATCTTTGCTTCACACACTTGCTTAGTTTTTAGTCAATAAAGTCTTGGTGGAAACTTTTAGAAATGGTTTAAGCCTTTGCATGCCTGTTGGATGGGATAAGGATATAGTGGGATGGAAGGATAACCTTTGGCATGGGTAATAGCTGTGGATGGGTTAGCACTCTCTAAGGCATCCTGCAGACATCCTAAATATCCAAGATACGTCCCCTATATGAACATTTCCACTTCAAAAAGTTTTGTGCAGCTCAAAACTTTTTGAGCGGATGAAATGTCAGTAGACGGATGCTGGACGGATAGAGAGTATGGAAAACGTATGCAGTGAGTACAGAACGGATGCATCATTTCAACCACTGGATGGCAAGTGTTTCTCTCCATTTTACATCATCTTTCCATCCGTTGGTGCTGTGTGACAGGGGCTTTAGGAACATCTCTCTTGAAGAAAGGATGAATTTCATAATAAATCTGCAAATTGACTTGGTTTCATATCTTGTCCTGACTCACAAAGCACACTGCAAAATTACAGTAGATGTGGTAACATCTTTCAATAATTATTCAGGGTGACAAATATTTTAATTTAGTTTTATTATTAAACTGTGTTTTCTTAGAGTATCTAATAACTGCAACATAATAAGTGAAAAGAACAAACTCAGAGCAAAAAAGGGGAAATGGCATTCTTATCCATCCTCCTTGGTTGTAAAAGGAATGCATTTATTGTCTTTACATGATTCCCACTGGAGCTGACACTGCAGTCCTTAGATGTTTACTTTAAAAAAAAAAGAAAATTGCTGACAGAAAATCAGGTTTGGCCTTCATGTCTTTAGAGTTACCTCGATACTTACATTTAAATTTGATACTTCTTTAAATGTAATTGTGTCATTTCGGACAATTTATATAGATGGTTAGAAAACTTTCATTGATTGACTTGAGATTAGCTGGTCTCTGGTTTTCCTCAAAACATATTCTTTCATTAAGTTCTGTGAGCCTCCATTGGAAGTTCTTGGAACAGGGAAAAAGATTTCCCCAAATCCAGATTCTAGATTGGTAAAATTACAGCTATTGGAATAAATTAAATATATTTTGAATTTTGATGTTTCTCCTCTCAACTTAAAAACATAATAAAAAAGAAAAAAAGTATTTAAATAAATCTTTTTATCAGTTGTTCCCTGTTATTTAAATCAGGCCTCAAAACCATAATGTAACATTTTGGAAAAAATATGCAGCCGAGGAGCGCACCACTAGAGCACAAGATAGAGAAGATCTCCACAGCCACCATGGCTTTTCCTCTGGTGCTCAGATATGTTGGTACAAAGGAGGCCCACACACTGCAGAAAGCCAACATGCTGAAGGTGATGAACTTGGCTTCATTAAAGCTGTCAGGCAATTTCCGAGCCTGGAAAGCCACAATGAAGCTGGCAAGTGAAAGGAGGGCCATATAGCTCAGGACACAATAAAACATAACAACTGAACCTTCATTGCATTGTAGAACCACTTCCTCAGTTGTTGAATGCATGTCTAATTCTGGGAATGGGGGAGAAGTAGATAACCAAACAATACAGATGCTTGCTTGGAGTAGAGAGCAGAGAAGGACAATCGAAAGAGCCAGTCTTTTCCCCACCCATGTCCTCATTCGAGATCCTGGCTTGGTGGCCTTGAAGGCAAGAGAAACAAGGATGGTTTTGGCCAACACACAAGAGATGGACAATGAGAAAGTGAGGCCAAATGCAGGCTGTCTGAGGAGACAGGTGACTTTCCTAGGTTGTCCAATAAAGAGCAAAGGACAGAGGAAGCAGAACAGAAGGGAGATGAGGAGAATGTAGGTGAGATCCCGGTTGTTGGCTTTGACAATTGGACTGTCTTTGTGCTTAATAAAAGTTCCCAGCATCCATGTTGTGGTGAGGGAGGAAAAAGCAGCAAGACAAGCTAAATTATACCCTAAAGGTTCTTCATAAGACAGAAAGCTTATCCTTTTCAGGAGACAACCATTTTTTTCTTGATTTGGATACTGATCTTCTGGACATTGGACACAAGCTACCATATCTGAAATTGAAAAAATAAAAAGACACACATTGTAATCAGGAAAAATAAAATAGCAACAGTGACTAAACTGAGTCCTAGATATTCTTTATAAGACAAGCAATTTTTTTTCACAAAATTTTTTTGCACTGAAAGTCAGAATGTCTAAAAAAACAAGTCATTATAGATTCATGAGACAGAGAATTAATGCCATGCTTAGAATCATATCATTTTCAATGAACTTTTTCATTGACTCGTTCCACTTCCAAATATTGTGATACTTTGGTACTCAACTGCTTGGAAACTCTTTGAATTTGGCATTTTGACAGGAAAAGTTTGTCCCAGTACTAATTCTTTGTTTGGTACTCAACACACAAGCTGGAATTAGTCTGTTTTATCTGCATTGTGACTCACTACATTATTCATGATGAGGAAAATTGTTTGGTACTCATGGTTTTTATAGAATGGGACAATTTGGTGCAGCCAACTCACTATACCCAACTTTCCATGGTCAAGTGAGTGCAGTCAACTCACCATGGCATATTCATGGTGTGCTAACTTGCCATGCCATACTCATTGTGGGATAACTCACTGTTTGACAATTCAGCAATTCAATTTAAATATTTAAAATAATATTAAAAGTAATTTATTTTTGTCATTCACATTTCATTTTCTCCCTCCTTTTGTATCCTTTCTTTTAATGACTCATTTCCACAATTTCTTTGATATAAATGTAATCCTTGTCCTGTGGTGAATTGTCATGTAACAAATTTGCCAAGGCAATATGTCCCTCAGTGAGTTGGCTGCACTGAGATGGCTGTGCCGAGTTGTTCTAGACCTTCATTTTTGGTTGTTATTCTATCTTGAACCAGTTAATGTTGAGTACTAATGTACCACTGTAAAATGACATGAATGTATAACCTGAAAAACAACAACAAAAACAGATTAGCTGAAGGTAATATTTCAGTATTTATTTGATTTGTTAATCGCTTATAAGATACAGGAATAAGAATAAATATAGTTTTGAATATATGTGATAGATACTTAAGAGATAGATGGATACTTACAAGAAAAATAAAAAAACAATAGGACAGGGACGGTAGGTGGGACACAGACTCAGTGATACACTCAGTGTATTTCTATGGTGTACTTGATTTCTCTGGAAGTTTTTCTGGAATTTCAACTTCATTTCTATAACAAAACAACAGCAATAACACAGTAGTGTATTAGCTTACCCATCTCCTTGGAGATTTTTCCTTTTGGACATGGAACACAATCATAGCAGCAGAATTTTTTCCCTTCATTCTTCCTCTTCTGATAACCAGAGTGACAATAATCATTGCACAGAGAAACAGGAACGACCTAATTATAAATATTCAATGTTAGAAGATGCATTATTTTAAAGAAAAAATATTTAATATACTGGAAATAAAATGTTCTATTATATTAAAAGAAATACCCTAACAAAAGGCTATACAAAAGGATCAAAAATTCAATTTATTTAAAAAGAGTTAGGTCCTTTTCAATTTGACCAATGAATCCAATTAGATTCATATCAGGATTTCAATATGGAATATTTCATTAATTCAATTTATTCAATGCGAAAAAATGAGTGAATCAAAATCCCTTTAAATCACAGCTCTAAGGCATCTTCAATCAAACAAGGAAACACAGACACTTAAATGCATGTGTTTTTCTTTCACTTTTTTCCAATTTTTAGGGGAAGTATAATAAATAACGTAAAATATATATTGATCTTAGTTTTTAACAGTAAAATTGAAAGAATATTCTTCTTGATTTTTATAAGTTACCTGGAAGAAAAACACTAAATATCCCAAACAAATGAACCCATCTTACAATGATCATACAAACTCTCCTTGCATCCATACCTGGTTAAACACCCTGTTCCAAACTATCATGTCTACATTTATGGCTAATTCCTTTCCTTTGAGAGCATCAGGGTTCACTGTTCCAACCTTTACTCTCTGGTAAGTAGAATTGGGAAAGACAGCTATATTTATAATATCAAATCCACCCTCCATCTTCTTTTGATCATAAAAAGTCAAGGTCTCTCCAAGAGAATTATTGAATTTCATGCCTTTCAGAAATTGGTGGAGCTAGATTATTGGGACAAATAAAAAAGGAAAATAAAGAATAGAAAGGTATGAGTAATTTTGTCATACTTGCACTTTTGTCACACTATACTTTTGAGAGAGAAACTCTGAAAACATAAACAATCGATTTGTTCAACCTCTTCAGAAACTGTTTACTGCCACCAACATGAGGGGATACAGTAATAAGAAGGATTCAATATTGCAATTTAAGGAAGGGTCAAATAAAAGGTAAAATGGATTCTAGGCTAGCACAACCCCTTGATCCCAGAAAGAGACATATAAAAAACTGAATAAACAATTTCCATCATGCTCCTCACTTTCCATCTATTTTCATTTCATATTATTCTGATAGATATAAGGTTGTTAAGGATGTGTTAAGGACTGAACAACAGCTAAAGAGCATTCCTTTACTATTTTCATCAATAGGTGAAATTCCTGAATAGCCAAAAGATCTCGAAAACCAGAATTTTAGTTCAGGGGTCCCCAAATCCTGAGCTATGGACTGGACTGGTATTAACCCACAACTTGTTGGGAACTAGGATGGGCAACCGATGGGTGAGCGCATGAAGCTTCATCTGCACAGGCATGGCATCTAGGTTGTGCACACAAAACCATCTCCCCCTTCTGCCGCTGCCACTGCTGCCTCCACTGCCACTGCATGGAGTCAGAAAGGTTGGGGACCATTGTCTTAGTTCATTCAAGATTTAATCCTTGCTCCTGAACATGTCCAGGGAATAAAATGGAAAACATACACTGTGAACTCAAACCCAACAACAACATAGAAAAATTCAGCTGAGTTCAGTTTTTTTACTTGCTTACACACAATAGACAAAATCTTTCCTGATTAAAGCCTTACTATTCTCATCCTAACAGATATATATTGAGACATTCAAAGTATGGCTATTCTAATTCTTTTCTATCTTTTGTTTTCCAGTATCCAAGCTATGTGTCACTTGCTTAAATTTCTGGAATGTGTTCTATTCATCCTGAGTATCTGCCTGTTAACTGTCATTCAACAAACCAACTCTACCTCTACAAAAATTATTTCTATAAATACAAAGATGCAAATAAAGATAAATATGATCAATTGACATTAATATTTGCTTCTTGCCTGCTTGCACCATGCACTCCTTTCTATTATCTATTGCAAAGTATTTCTAGCACACAAATCACCTGCCATGGTTGTGAATCTTCATACTCTGATAATTTATGCCTCAAAAAATGCTTGTGGTTAGATCGAAGTAAGGAAACAGCATGTAAAGCTTGAGCCAATACGTAGACTGCATTATAGATACTATAGCTGTGCCCGGACACTTCCAGCTCAAAAAGAGCTCTAGGAATATCTTTCATTCTCTCATTTCCAGTACAAGTTTCACTGTCTGGAAGAGTCATGGTATGAGCTGACAATGAACAATCAAATACTTGTTCCCAGAAAAGTGGAAAAAATCCATCTTCTTGAATCCAAGGAGGCTTTATGAAGTTCAGGAATTCCTTGAACCTGGGAATGTCTTTGGAGTGAATTGTAAAAAAAATAGAACCATCTAAACCCTGCCGGTCCCATTTTTTATTCATTCCCGTTAATAAATATTCCATCTGGGCAGTCATGATCCATATTTTTCCCAAGGAACTATGTTCATGTCTTGGATCAAATGTGAATATAGTATTAATTACCCATGCGATTGTCAAAGCTTCTCCACAGATGATAAAGGTATTGATCTTCTCATCAGCTATGTGCTTGTAAATAATTAACCCTATATGAAACATTTCAGATAAATTGTCCCAGTGGGTTAAATATGGAATTCTTTGTGTACAAGCAGAGCAGATTCCATGCTGGGAAAAAAGAGACTCCATGGTCTGCAGAAAATATTCTCCATGCCTATTATCAATAGCAAAGAGCCCAACCCATCTCCACTCAAATCGTTGAAGCAGTCTGATCATCCCAATGTATTGTGAGGATTCATTCGGAACCATGGAGTAATAGATGGGAATTGCAGCACTATGAATATCCTTCGGGGCAAATGACCCATATGTGAGCTAATAGAAAATAAATTATATATATATTATATATATTATCTTCATCATCATCAATTTCTCTTTTTCTATTTGTATACTTATATTTCTTGGCACATATGGTCACATTGTGAGCTAGGTGGGCATTGTTCAGAGGATAATCTTTTTTTTTTTCATTGCCCTCATTTGGAAAAAGAAAGGAGAAGGGAAAATTCATGCCTCTGTCCTCAAAAATCCTACCTGTGGAATCTTGTAAAACTGTATAAGGTCTGCAATATACAGTGAGGTTTCAGAGCTGAGTCCCCCAATGACAGAAAATAGGTTTTTCCTTGTGTCACACTTGTAGTTGGGGACAAATTTCTGTGATTTAAACAGGAGTTCTAAAGTGGTCCGATAAGTCATCATTGCATTGTAGTAGCTGTCATGAATATGGAAGCCAAGAGTAACATTAGACAAGATTTTTGGATTCTCATTGATCTCCTTCACAGCAAAGACCAAGGAAAGGACATGCTGGTAGAATTTTGTTAGCACACTGAAAACAGGATAATGTGTAGGCCTCATTAAATATGGAAGTGCTTTGGTCAACATTCAAACACAATTGAAGAACAGCTATTTCAACACTATTGCCATCTCTACTGAACTGAACTAAAGGAAAATGTTTCTGGGACTCAGCATTCTGGGCCAATGGGTGGTAAATGAAAAGAAACCACAGTGGATGGACAGGAAAATGAGGAATGAAAAGACATCTAAAGAGAAAGCATGGAGAAAAATGTTATGCTAGAGAAGAAATTCAGAAAACTGATGAAAATACCATAATAAAAGAGTTGGAGGGGATGTTGGAAGTCTCCTAGTCATTCTAAAGTAGTAGATCCCTATACTGTTCAAGATAAGTGGCTATCCATACTCTTGTTAAAAACCTGCAGTGTTGGAACATCCATAACTTTTGAAATCAAATGACTCTACTGATTAATTGTTCTAATGGTTCTAAGAGTTCTAATTAAGGAAATTTCTCCTTAGTTTCATGTTGTTTCTCTCCTTGATTAGTTTGCATCCATTGTTTTTTGGTTTGCCTTTTGTTGTTTTGGAAAATAGGTTGTGGCAGCCCCCCAAACATTGGAACATGGCTATCATGTCATCCCTTGAGACATGTTAGCAGCATTCCAATAGTTTAGATAGTATACTATAATATAGTATAGATAGTGTACTGTCTATGCTAATATCTATAAATCTATATCTAATAGCATAGATGGTAGATATGACTCTGTGGCCGAATGAATCTTTTTTAACACACTTCTTTTATTATCTGCTGGCCTGTACCTGTTCAAATCTACATAAATTTAATAAACATTTGACTTTCTAAATTTTATTTATTAATTGATTTGATTTTTTTTTCCAAAGGTTTATGCAGCTATGGAAAATGAACTCCTCTTTAGAAAAAATAAAATTGCTTTACCATTGCTAGGCTACTTATAAAATCACAGAAGGCTCTTATTATAAGATAGCTATTTTCACATTTCTGGTAAGTTTAGTATTATGTAACCCAACCAATTCCACCAGAATTTTCCTTCAGGCATAAAGTATGTTTCCTGATCTGTGGTTTTTAAATTTTTGTTACATTAAAAACAAGCAATGCATTAATAATATTCCAAATTCCAAACTATAATATCTTTTATTAGAAGGTATTCTCATTATGAGAGGAAACAGTCTAGAGCTGTCACATATGTGAACGATCAGAATTACTTACTCTGGACTTTCAAAATAGTCCTGAGAAGGATGCTGCTGAAATGAAACTTCATTAAATTGGTAGTTAGCCATGGATACCATCCCACCAATGAAAAAGTCCCCTTCCTGGTACCATTCATTTGGAACAGGAATGGGTTCACCTGGATGACATGGCAGAGACTTCACTCTGAAAAGTGCAAATAGAAGAAGAAAGAACATTTTGCCAGAAAATGCTCTCGAACTATAGACCTTCCACCATCAGTAAGCTAACCCATGTTGGTCTGCATTCATTAGCCTTAAAATTGCTTTTAGTCCTGATTCTTTTTCTTATACTGATAATACTCAGAAAGATTTGTATGATAATGTAGAGATCCAGCAAAACCACTTAATTTGGGGCAGTTGAAATCACAGGACATGTACGTTCTTTTATTCTACTCTGCAGTCTCCATGGGACATTCCTGTTATACATTTCTTTTCCCAAATGTCTCTTTCAGTTGTTTGAAGTTTTGACAAGGGGAGAAAATTGTTATCACTGAAATAATGTCAGTAGGGAGTTATGTCTTCAGAATTTTCTCTCAGTTTTTTCTTATTTCTTTTCTCTTTGTGATGCAATAATTGGAAATGTTCAGAGAGGAATTTCAATTCATCACAAAGCTACACTTTGAGCATTAAAACTTTGGTCATTTTCCACTTTTCAACTAGAAATGTTTTTGTGTTCAAGCAAGGTTCACAATAACACTTACACAAATGAATTTCTTTAGTAAAATGAATGATGAAATCACTCCCTAGAACTTTTTGGAAATGGGAACATTGTTCCATTTGTGATTTGTAGGCTTCCTTGTGAAAAACACAACAGATTAATTAGGTTAATCTGCAGAACCTGATCCACATCTATCTGAAAGGGATCTGTAATCAGGGAAAGGCAATTGTTCTGAGTGGATCTGATGCTTGGTATTTGCTTTTAAGGTATCCCTTTGCCTATCCATGGGAGAGCTGCTGTAGAATGTCTACTCCTTTGTCTCTATCTATTGTAATTTACCCTGAAAAAAGGAAGAAAATACCATGCACAACACCATGTCAACACCACCCATTCTCTGAGCTGATCCAGAAGGATATCAAGATCAATGGTACTGAAAGCCACCAAGAAGTCAAGCAGGACAAGAAGGGATTTACAACCCCGATTCCACAAATGCCAGAGATAATTCAAAAGTACAGCCAACATTGTTTCTGTCCTGGGACAGAATCCTAAGTGAAAAGGATCCAGATAATCTGTTTCTTCCACGACCATGAGCCTCAGAGTCCTGGTGACCAGAGTATAGTACTGAAGATTACTTCTGCTGCCTGCTGGCTGCCTGTAATTTGGCAGTTCTAATCTCACCAGGTTCAAGTTTGGCTCAGCCTTTCATCTTTCTGAGGTGGATAAAATGAGGACCCAGATTGTTTGGGGCAATATTCTGACTATGCAAACTGCTTAGAGAGGACTGAAAAACATTATATAGCAGTATATAAATCTAAGTATGATTTCTTTGCTATCTGTACCAATTGTACAACCAAAACTCAAAGATTTTTCTCCTTTAAAGAATAAATATTTTCTACCTGAAATAAACTTTGACAGTGTTACAACTGTAATATCCACCGAGATTCCATTTAAAAATATTCTATTATAGATATAATGTCCTATTTTATCTCCTATGATAAAACAATTAATATTCTTAAGTACTAAATTCACATACCTATGTGAATATACACCATGGATTGAATTGCATGGGCATTAAGACATATATTTTTTAAAAAAAATCCATTTCAGATTAATAAAAAAACTTATCTTTGTGCAAATAGCCCCAATTCTCAATATACTGTAGAGTAATTGTAGATATATAACCGTTACTATACGTTTTTTATATTAGTTCATGGCAGCCATGGTAGCACAGTGGTTAGCATAAAATACTACAAGCTATTTCAGCTGACTGCAATTTGGCAGCTTGAATCTTATCAGGCACAAGGTTGACACAACTTTCGATCCTTTCAATGTTGGTAAAGCCCCTGTCACACAGCACCAACGGATGGAAAGAGAATGTAAAACAGAGAGAAACACTTGCCATCCATTGGTTAACGCGA
>BHFT01038040.1:0-12527 GCA_004320025.1 Laticauda laticaudata | reverse complement strand
TGACACTGCTTGATGTCAGGGCTACAGAACATTTTCCCATTCAATTAACAAGAATGAACTTCTGAGAATCAAACGTATCAAAAGGAATCCTTTATTGAGATGAGACAATTATTGTAGGAGTTCAAAGCAGTGTCTGAGGTCCCTCCCATCCCTTCTGTAGTAACGATCTTTCTCACAGTTTCCCAGGACATACCTAATTTCCCTCCAACCCCTTTTTAGAACAAACTTTTTCCAGAGATTCCCCAGATACATCTCACTGTGGAATTTTTATGTTCTTCTCATTTCCTGGCTGTGCCACTCAGAGGTGATAGGTTCTGGCCATCTGGCTTTTCTCCCTCCATTGTATCATGTGTGAGTGATACAAATTCAATATAAGGTTAAATATATTCAGTTACATCAAGAAAAGATTTCTTTATCAGCCTCCCCCCTCCCTTTTCTTCTTCTAGTGAAAAAATGACAGATACACGGATCTGACGGGAACCAATTTCCTAAAGAAGTATTGGACTCCCCTTTAGAAGATCTGAAGATGCTTTTATTTCAACTTCTTTGCTGAATAGGACATTGAATTCAGTGGCCCCTTCCAACTGAGCAATTCAACGAAATCAGCATGGTTGTTCATGGTTGTGTGAAGCAAATTCTGGTGAAAAGTTTCACTCATGATAGGGGGGCTATTTATTAGGTCAGATGTTTAGGTCAAACTCTAAACCACGGGTGTCAAACTTGATCACATCATGTGATGTATCATGATGTATCACGATAGTTTTTGCCTTTGTGGAGCCGGATTGGGCATGGCCCATCTGGCCCGCAGGCTGCCAGTTTGACTGGCCTGCTCTAAACACAGCAAAGCATATTGTAGCTTACTAAAATGAACAAATGTGCCTGTGCAAGAGTAGATTAACCAAACAGATCCTTATCAACATATCTCTCCACATGAGCATTTTATATGAACAAAAAGTTCATAACATAGTGATTACATGTGCGCAGGTGACATATAGATGAATCTTAGAATCAGCAACAATGCCTCTATATTCAGTATTACTAAAATAAATGGAATTTTATATGTTTTTCCCTTTTGGAAAAACCCTGAAAATTGTAGCAGCAATTTTACCACAAGATAAGCCAAAAGCAAGAGAAAATTATTGCCTTTGCTTACGTCCTTCTATCACAAGGTTGACTTTCGCAAGGCAAAACAGGGTATGAAGGCTAACCAAGGTTTCTGACTGATCTCAGCATCACATAGAGCCTTGGTGAGCAAGTTTACCTACTCTTGGTCCTTGAATAGTTTGCTCTGTTTAATGCGTCAGCTGGGCCCAAGGCAGTCAAGGAAAGTGTGTTGTGAGTGATGTGGAAATATAGTTCCACTAATGAGAGTCCAATGTAAAAAGTCTGAAAATAATTCAGTCAAAGCATATTGTCAGACCTGCCTCTGTTCAAAACCCAGGGAAAAAAACCCCAATTCCATTGAAGAGGTACTTTTACTGAGTTTGAAATGATAGCAGCGAAAGAAAAGCAAGATCTGACCCAAAATGCACATATTTTAATTACACATAATTTGCTCTTTCTTGACCCATGCTTCCTCTTATTCTTATTTTTTTAAATGTGGAGCTTGCAATAGCATGGCTTATTATAAAATAGTAAAACAAACAAAAAGAAGATCATTAATTAAAAAGAAGCTCTGGAGGTTTTCCTCAAGCCTCCAGGAGAGCAAAAACGACCTCTCTAGGCCCCGAAGGCCTTCCGGAGGCCAGAAATAGGCCCATTTCCTGCCTTCTGGAATTCCAGGAGGCCCATTTTTTGCACTCCCAGGCTCCAGAGGCTTTTCTCAAGCCTCCGGTGTTCTGTATAAAATAGTTTACTCCAAATCCTCGAATGTGATTGGCTAGAAAAGCCGGCATAGGGATTGCGTTCACCAGGAACCAATCCAAAAGGAGCACCAAAAGGCGCGGCAAAATCAAAGTAACCGTCATTGGCTACAACTGGCAGGCAAACTGTATATAAAGGCTGCCGCGGCTAGAGCCAAACTGTTCCGTTTAACAATAATTGTTTAAATAAAGACTTTACTGGTTGGAACCATTTACCTCGCGTTTTTCAGACGGAAACAACGGTTTGCGATAGGATGGATCGTCCTAAAACGCGAGGACTGTGCACGCGGCAAATTGAAATCCAGGCTTGAAAGCGATTGGCCGGATAATAATGCACCGCCCCACCTCTTCAATACCAATAGAAGAGATTTGGGAATTCCTACGTAGACCGTTCCACAATGTTACTTAGAAGTACGAATGAAGAGATGTCAGACCAGTGTAAGAAGGCTGTTCTTAACGCATTGGACCAAACTGTGTTTAAGATGGTCATAAGCATTGGCGGAAGCCAGACACATAATAACAAATGACCTGGCCTGAACTCCAGCGATGTTTAAAGGCTCACTACGCACCAGTGGGTCAAATCTCATAAACGGCATGAATTCTACCAGGGCACCAAAAGAAGCGAGACCATTGCTGATTTTGTGGCAGCCTCCGACAAACTTGGTGGGGCGTTGCCGAGTTCCTGGAACTAGATGAAGCCATGTGAGATCTCGGTTTTAAAAGACTCTATTGTTTGGGTTAAAAAGACTCTAATTATTGGGTTTAAAAGGACTCAATTTACAAAGTAAATTGCTAAATAAAGAATAACCATGGCTGAGCAATCGCAGAAGCCACAGCCCGAGAAGGCCATGAAAAGCAGTGGCCACCATGAAACAAATGAACGGCGAATAACGATGAAAGATGAGCCTGAACCAGAGAAAGAAGCAAGTTTTCACACTACACAATGAAGCACGAAACCTACGGAAGCAATTCACACACACGATGAAGATTTGATGAGGACATCAGAATTTCGGAGAGGATGATTGATGAGCGGCCACGCTCTGTACGCAACAAAAAATAGGTGCGAAAAAGAAATCTGGCGCGGAATGCGCCGGTTGCGGAGGAAACCACCCTCGATCTGATGCAGATTCCTTTGATGCCATCTGCCGAGCTTGCAAAAAAGGGGACACATCGAGAAATGTCTTAGGAATCCGAAAAAATTAACAGACCCAACAGACCGAAGTAAACTCTCCTGCCCACAACTGAATCACAAAACAAGCGAGAAAAGTGGGAGCGGAAACAAACGAGCCAGTAATGCGAGAAAAGCCACCAAACTGTCACTATAGAAGCGCTCAGACGGAAGTGAAAAAAAGTTAAGAATCAATCATAATACAATTGAAAGGGAAGCCCCTGGTGATGGGTCTTTCCGTAATGGTGTCGTGGGACAAATCAGACAACTGGTCCCAAATATTCATAACTAAAAGAACTCCAAAACAAAAATTACTCTGAATACTACCAGGGGAAGTCGAATCCTGTGTAGGTCTATGAACAATTTCGGCGAGTTGCCTAACCAAGCAGCACGTTGAAAGTCCGCCCTCTAACAACGAGTCGACCGAGACTGACCCAGCTCTCTGGGGCATTCGAATGGTCGGCAACTTCATTGGGCATCAGAATGACCGACGTGACCGAGTGCCTGATGAACCGACTGGCAAGGAAAAACCTGATCAGCGAGTTCCAAATGTTTTTGATGGTAACCAGGCAGGTATCTGGGGGACCCAATTCCTTTTAAGCTTAGAACCCCAGGTGCCCCTAGAAGATTAAAAGCAGACGAAGTTTCCTTTGCTGTAACAAGCAAAAAATAGTGGAAAGCAATTGGAATAAAAATTAGATGGACTCAATGGGTTTTGGAACCTGTTGACTCATGCATAATATGGGAGATGCCAATAGTAACACCGGTTAAACCTGTACGGGTCCGGGACTACCATCTGGGAGACTACAAGGCTTCCCTGAACCATGTGCACAAACAAAGCGCATACCTGTGCCAGTCGTACAACATTTGCTTCACTCACTTGGGGGAGGAAAATTTTTTTTGCCAAACTAAATTGGCACAGTAGCTACCAACAGCTCCAATAGACCCTTAATATGGCAAGGCAAAGCAGACAATTAGTGGAGACTCACAAAGGGGCATTCAAGTGTAACAGACTTCAATTTGGAGTAAGCATTGCCCCAGGCGTTTCCAAAGCTCATGGAACATCTGATTAAATGGAATAAAAGGGTCGATAGCCAATATTTTGATGACATCCTGATTTCGGCTAAAATACGACCCAACTAGAAAAAAGGACTAAGAGATGTTATCTAACAAAATTTAGAGAATTCTGGTCTGAAAGCTTAATAAAAAGAAAAAATGCTGCTTAATGACTGAATCACGTCAAATTTCGGCAACTAATTGACGGAGAAGGTAACTATCCCTACTGAAAAAAAAAGTCAAAAGCCACAAAGATGCACCACCAGCCAAAAAACAAAACGGAATTGCAGGCCATTGTTTTGGGCTAATAAATTTCTACTAAACGTATTTCCTCCCCCACCAAAGCAACATGCGAACCATTGAAACAACCGTTTGCATGGATATAGAAAACAAATTGGACTTGGGGTCATAGAGAGCAAAAGGTCAATCCAGACAAATAAAAAATTTTATTAACATCAAACACCTCTTTATCCAGTTTTAGTAACACACTTCCATTGATGTGACCTGCGACGCCCTTCACATTTTGGAGTCGTGTGCCATCCTGTAGCCACCAATGCCAGATGGGAAGAGAGGCCACCCCATCGCTTATTACTCAAAGACTCTGTCTAAAACGAAACCGTAATTTATAGTCAACGTAGAGACAGAGAAGCCCTGGCAATGCGGCGCCTGGAAGTGAAACGTTTTCAACAATACCTTTATGGAAGAACATTTTTGATTGTTAAACGGACCATAAACTGTTACTAGGAATTCTGTGGGAACAAGCCACACCGAACGATTTTATTCCCCGCAGGACTAGATGGTCAGAATTCCTAGCAGCATTACTTCTTACACATTGAATCATTGAACCCGGAAGCAAATCTGCCATGCAGATGCATTAAGCAGATGCACCGCTGCCAACGACTGGAGAAGACAGTGCCAAACAATGACCACCCTTGCCAATAAAACAAATGCCCGAACTATCGAATATCTGCAAACGATGTTGCCGAGAGCCACCGCAAGGACCAGTGATGCCCGCATATTAAGACTGGGTAGGTAAAGGCTGGCCAGAAAACTGAAAACTTTAAACCTTTCTGGACCAACGTAAACCGAACGGCTCAATTTCAAAAAGGTTGTTTAGTTGTGGGTGATTGATGGGGTTAGTAACTCCTCCTAGAATACAGACTAGAGTGTTTGGGTATTGCTTTTCACCGAAGGCCACTGGTAATTGTAGAAATATGAAAAGCCTAGCTAGAACAATCTATGTCTGGTGGCCTGGTCTAGATAAAGACATTGGAATACTGGGTTGCTTCACTTGTACAAAGCGAGACCAAACGTCAGGCCTTTGCCCCCTCACAACAAGCACCCAATAAGGCGACTGGGAGATCCCACAGGCCCCTGGTCTCATGCTACATGTGATTCTGCGTGGTCTCACTTAGGGGGAATACTTGACTTTAAATTGTCGGTGATGCATATCAAATTGGCTGAAGTTGTGAATGTCATCTATCGACAACGAGGTGGTTGCATTAAACACTTAACAAAACTCTTTCTCAACCATGGATTGTCGGATCGTCCTAGTGCGACAACGGGCCACATTAACCACCATGCCAATTGAACAATACCTAGCCTTCCTAATATACGCCATGCACTGACCGCCGCCGGCCCACACCCAGCCCAAGATTGGTAGGCTTTACGCTAAAGAGTGGTTTAGAGAAAATGGACCTTGGGATGTCCAGGATAAAATTAAACCGTCTACTCACCGTCCAACATATCGACACCCGCACTGTAACCAACAAAAGCCCAGCGAATTACTAACTGGGAAGAAAACTTAGGTTCGCAATTAGGACAGGGTGCACCCAAAATTACACTTTGGAATAGCTCCCAACTCTCCAGCCATTTCCGACACATTTGAAATCGTTAACCTTAGTCATGCCAGAAAAATTTCACCAGGGACCCCTATGGCTTCCAGCCACAATCCCACAGCTCACAGGGCCCCCGCGTTACATACGATGAACCGTAGGACGATGGCAGGGAATGGAAGCGGCACATAGACCAGCTCGTTCCCGTGAAACATTGAAAGAAATACAAACGTCCACACCACAATAATAAAAATTGATGGAAAACAAAACCAAAGAAGGGGGGGAAAATACAAGAAAATAATAAAGAACGTTTTTAAAAATAAACCCATGTAACATCTACCACATCAAAATAGAGCAAAAGGAACTTGAGGGTTAGATAAGACTTGGCGAAGAAAATCCTAGGAACGAAAGGGGCCAGCCAAGCCCTAGCTCGACTGCCCGGAGAAGCCAGGAGGGAGCGGCTAAAGATTTCGTGAGAAACTCAAGCAGGTAGCAAATGCCGACATCACACCTTGCCAGGCGGTTCCATGGAAAAGAGTTGGAGTAGCCAGTCAACCCATCCGAACACGGATTGAAGTCTCCAGCGAAAAGGAACTGCGCAAGGTCCAGTAGACATCATAAGAAGCCCCACCTACCTGTGCGACTACATCACACGCTAGGACTAAACCAAGGGGGGAGGGGTGTTCTGTATAAATTAGTTACTCTCCAATATTCCACAATATGTGATTGGCTAGAAAACGCCGGCTATAGGGATTGGTTTCACTAGGAACCAAGTCAAAAGAGGCCGCCAAAAGGCGGCAAAATCAAGTAACCGTCTATTGGCTCAATGCCGGCAGGCAAGCCTGTAAATATATAAGGCTGCCGCGGTAGAGCCAAACTGTTCCGTTTAACAATAATTGTTTAAATAAAGACTTTTACTGTTGGAACCCGGTCTACCTCGCGTTTTTCCGGACGGAACATCCAGGAATATGAAAATGGCCTTCCCCGGACTCTGGAGGCACTCCAGAGACCAGAAATGGGACCATCCGGCCTTCTGGAGCCTCTGGGAGCCCATTTTTCACCCTTCCCGAGCCTTTGTGTGGATACTGTACTTAACTGTCATCCAAAACAGGCTGTGTAGGGACTCCTGGAGGGAAGAGGTGGGGTGGGGTGGGGTGGGTGGGGCTAGCCATGGGTCGGATTTGCAGGTTTGTGCAAACCCGCAGTAGCCCATCCCTGGGCTTGTCACTGTAGAAAGTTAGCACCTACCCCTTTCCTAGAGGAATGAAATGTTTTGAGAAATTTTAAAAAGCCAGAATATTATATTTCCCTGGATGAGAAATGGAGAAATATGCTCTTGGAAAGCAGGCCCCTTGTTTAATAGCAGATGTCAGCACTTAAAAGATAAAGAGATAGGTAGCTCTATTCAGAGGCAAAATCCAACAAGCCTCTTCACTGCATCAGCCAAACTTTAACCAAACCTGGGAGCTCAGACAGCCTACAGAGCCAGCTATGACCCCTACAACAGCCAATAGAATACATGTTCTTTTGCAGGAACAGGAAACTCAAGTTCAAAGCCCAAGAGAAGGTATAAATCAGTGGTATTCTACTGGTTCAGCCCAGTTTGGCAGAACCAGTAGTAAAAAAATCTTCTGGTTCAGCCAAACCAGTATTTCTGACTATCAGCTAGGTTACCATCAGCTGTGCTGCACAATTATGAGATTGATTATTTAGCTAAAGTAAGTACACACAATGGGATATCTAGCAGAAAGAAAAAGCTGCAAAGCAGATGAAATGTGATGAATCAATTTTAGTCTTCTCAATTCCCAACAAAAGTAGATCTGAGTATGCACTATTCTCATTTTTCTCCCACAAGGGAATTAAACTCAAATGTCATGATAAGTCATAAGTTATTTGTTTGGTATTAGCTTCACATGTTGTAAATTGCCCTCCAATTCTTATATGAAAAAATGCAAATAATCTTTGTTTCTACTGGGATTTCTTAGGTAATCCATCACATGCCATCTTTTTGTGAATAACTGAAGAGGAGAACAAAATTTCTGATTTATACAGCCATGCATCCTGCAAAAATTAAAGAACATATATGAGGAAGTTCCGAGTTCAACTCACTCTCCACTTCTTTGTTGCTGTTTCATGGGAAAAAGCCAAGGTTCTATGTAGTTCCTATGTGTCTTTAAACATCTCCCCTTGTCCTTCCTTGTAGAACTGGCTGAACTTCCCTGACTTTCTTGGCAAATGAAACTATAGCTTATTATGTTTATGAGAGAACACCTTCCTCAGCCACAGTGATAATTTGTTAAATCTTTCCCTCATTTCTGTCCATAGTTGCAAGGTACAGGAGAGAGGAGAAACTCTAGTGCTCTTATTCAACATGGCTTAAAAGGTGAAACAATACCTACCCTGAAAAATAACATTTTCCTTTCTACTGAGTGATTGTTAGCATCAAAAATATACCAGCACATGTGTTTATCAGTAGCACATTCTAAAACTATCAGATAACACTAAAATATGTTCTAGAACTACCAGATAACATCACATCAGCTTGTTTTTAAAACTATGTTAATCTATTTGTGCCTCTATACTGATTTATTTTCTATTAAGGAAAAGCTGGCTTCTCTTTTTCAATTCATACAGCTCAACAGAGACTGTGAGCCTTACATGTTGGATTGCAAGAATAAAGCAAGGATTGTTCAAACCATACCTTGCAATTCAAATAGAATGAAACAACAACAGCACCTCCAGTCTTATAGGTTTCTAATGTGACTACTTTGGGCTCATATTCTAAACACAGCAACTATTGTTCTTCATTACTGGTTGAATGTCTTTGAGTTGTACTAATATCCTAGCCACCATGAAGCATTATCCTTCAGAAACACTTCCATTAGATCTTTTGGAAGATTGATCCAATTCTCCAGGTAAGAAGATAAAATAAGTGTTTCCAAAATGGCTATGATTGATCAATTGAAATCCTGACCTCAACTGGGGCTCTGAAAAAGTTAGGAGAGTTAGGCGTTAGGAGGAAAGTCAACATTGGCTTTTGTTGATTTTCATGACAGCATTTCAACTTTCATTTTGCAAGAGGAATTCATTTTTATTGATTTATGGCAGTGAGACACAGTAAAAGCTTGAGACTGTCTGGGATAAGAGAAAACTTCAGCTACAGATTAACTCCTGCTTTTTTTTCTGTTATTCTGGTTCTATCCAATTTTCTCTGTGGTTGTAATATCATGGAACAATCAGCTGAAACATAATAGAATAGAATAGAATAGAATAGAATGGAATGGAATAGAATAGAATAGAATAGTTTATTGGCCAAATGTGATTGGACACACAAGGAATTTGTCTTGGTATAAATACTCTCAAGTATACATAAAAGAAAAGATACATTCATTAAGAATCAAGAATCATAACGTACAACACTTAATGATAGTCATATAGTCCATAGCATTAGGTTACAGTCAGCCAATCAAATCATGCTAAAAACATCAATATAAATATAGATACACAGTGGACAAAATTACAGTCATTACAGAATGCGCAGGGCAGGTCGTGATAAGGAATTGATGAGAAGGATTAACCATTAATATAATCAACTAAGTAACAGTTGAATAAGTGTTGAGGATTATTCTGTTGTTAGAGCAATGAGTGGCTTCAGGAAAAAACATCTTGTGTCGAGTTGTTTCTGCGTGTGTGGCAGTGCTCTATAGCATCATTTTGAGGAAGGAAAAAAACGAGGGCTGAAACAGTTTATGTCCCCCCAAAGGAGTGGAAAGTTGGTCGGATAGATCAAAAAGGGGGTTCCCCCCCCCCTAAATAATAATATGTTATAGACCCCTCCGGACTTAAACTGTATTCAGCCCTCTTTTTGCACTCGTCTGCAGTATACAGGTTCTCGATTTGAAGCTGTGCGGATACAATTGTTGTTATTTCTGCAGTCTAATTTATGCTCAAAGCTGTGTCCTGTTGGGTTGCAGAACCAACAGACAATTATAGAGGTGCAGATGATAGACTCAATCATTTCCACTAGAACACGTATCAGTAGCTCCTTGGGCAGTTCTGAGCTATTCTGAGTTGGCACAGCAAAGAACAATTTCTCATGAAGTGCTTTTTGATGACGTTTTGGATGTTAGGTGTCCATTTAGACTCAGTAATATAGTAGAACACAGACATTGAGAGGTCCTTATCTGTGATATATTTGTCTAGTATGTCCAAGAGGTGGTAGTATGGGAGGGTTTTCTTTCTAAAGTCTACCACATCTCTACAGCTACTTGCCGCTGCGTCTATCACGTTTCAGACTCCTTCTGGTTAAACAACACAATGTAGAGAAGCTATATAGCCTTCTGTCTGTGTATGCGGATTCATCGTTCGTCCTCGAATGAGACCAAATCCAACTTGTGTCCATATCAGCAAACTTCAGAACAGATGGATTGTTTGAGATGCAGTCATTGGTATATAGGGAGAAGAGAAGTGGAGAAAGCACACTCCTGTGCTGATTGTACAGGTATCGGATGTGATTCTGCCTAGCTTCACCTGCTGCTTCCTATCTGTTAGGACAATATCCATTGTCCAGTTGTGGCTGAACCAGTTTAATAGCACACAATTGCATGTTACTACAACAGGGATCATTCCAGGATTTAGTCGTAAGGCAGTTCTCAAACATTATTCAAAAACATTGTGCACTAGAACATAGAACATAGAATAACAGAGTTAGAAGGGATCTTGGAGATCATCTAAAAATAATCCTCAATTTATGACCACGATTGAGCCCAAAAATTATGTTGCCAAGTGAGAAGTTTATTAAGAGAATTTTGCCTCATTATACAACTTTTCTTGCCACATTTGTTAACCACTGCAGTTAAGTTAGTAACAAGGATGTGTTAAGTGAATCTGGCTTCCCCATTGATTTTGCTTGTTGAAAAGTTGCAAAAGGGAATCATATTACCCTGGGAAACTAGAACTGTCATAAATATGAAACAGTTGCATCCAAATGAATGGGAATGCTGTAATGGTCATACGTGTGAAAAATGGTCATAAGTCACTTTTTTCAGTGCTGTGGTTACTTTGAACAATCACTAAACACTGTTTGTCAAGCTACATAACTTTTTCCCATTCAATTAACAAGAATGAACTTCTGAAAACCAAACGTATCAAAAGGAATCTTTTATTGAGATGAGNAATTCCCCCACCCCCTTTTTAGAAAGATCTTTTTTAGGGTTTCCCAGGACACATCTCACTGTGGAATTTTTATGGTCTCTTTATCCCCTGGCTGTCTCTCCCAGAGATGATAGGTTCCAGCCATCTGGGTTTCATCCCTCCATTGTATCATGTGTAGGTTATACAAATTCGATATAAGATTAAATATATTCAGGTTACATCAAGAAGGATTTATTTATCAGTCCCCCCACTTTTCTTCTTCCATTGAAGATACATGGATCTGACACTGTTGCAAGTTGAGGACTACCTGTAGTCCAATCCCCTGCTTGGGCAGGAGAGACTATACCATTTTAGACAAATAGCTGTCCAGTCTTTTCTTGAAAACCTCCAGTGATGGGGCACCCACAACTTCTGAAGGCAAGCTGTTCCTCTGGTTGGTTATTCTCACCATTAGGAAATTTCTCCTTAGTTCTAGGTTGCTTAACTCCTTGATTTGTTTCCATCCGGTGATTCTTGATCTGCCTTCTGATGTTTTGGAAAATAGTTTGCCCGCCCCCTTTCTGACAGCCTCTCAAATATTGGAATAGTGCTATCATATCTATCCTAGTCTTTCTTTTCACTAGACTAAACATACCCATCTGTTCTTCATATGTTTTAGCTTCTAGTCCCCTAAACATCTTTGTTGCTCTTCTCTGCACTCTTTCCAAAGTTTTTTTATAACGTGGTGACCAAAACTGGATGCAGTATTCCAAACATGGCTGTCAGGTCTGCCATCTTCAGCTGCTTTACTTCACTTCTCTGCATTGGCTGGCATCTTGCCATAAACCAAAAAGGAGGAGAGAAGGAATCTGTGGGAAGCTTGAGCTGGAGAGAAGAGGATGAAAGGGGGAACCAGGCTGACATAAACCAGAGGTGTCAAACCTGAATAATTCAGCTGCCAAGGACGCCTGGCTTGGGAACAAAATGTGAAACTGCTTCAAGAAGCACCAAACCTCAAAGCAGTTCCCAAAATGTCAAACTGGGTCCCTATTGAACACTGTTGAACTGGTCAAGAGAGGAGGACCAAGGGAAAGGGGAAAATGGTAATCTTTTTGCACAGGAATACTCAGATTTAGCCTCGCTTTTGCTGCAACCACTAATCTTTAGTAAAAGAACATATCTCTTCAACCAAATGGAGTTGAGGGTCTTTCTTTCTTAAGCACCTAAGTGGGTCAGATCTGGCAGTGGCTATACTAAGGCTTTATAAAGTGGTACATGTAATCTTGATTCTATCCTAGTAATGCAGCCTAGGATTGGATTGGCTTTTTTGGCTGCTGCTGCATACTGTTGGCTCATATTTAAGTGATTGTCCATCTGGACTCCAAGATTCCTTTCACAACTTTCTTCCAGCCTTCTTCAGTGGAGGTGTACTGGAGGAGCTCCTCCAGGTATTCTTCGATGATGGCCTGCACC
>BHFT01038039.1:0-22343 GCA_004320025.1 Laticauda laticaudata | reverse complement strand
ATATACGGTAACTAATTTTTGCAGACAGGAAAATATGAAATATTTAAGCACAGGTAATCTTCAACTTACAACCACAACTGAGCCCAAACTGTCTGTTGCTGAGACAGTTTTAAAGTGTTTTGTCCCATCTTACAATCTTTCCTGACACAGTTGTTAAGTGAAACACTGTAGTTATTAGGTGAATAACATGGTTGTAAAGTGAATCTGGATCCCTCATTGAAGGATGCAAAAGGTGATTACTTGACCCCAGGGCATTGCAATCATCATAAATATGAATCAGATGCTGCAATGACACATATAGAAAATGGTTGTCACTTTTTTCATTGCTATTGTAACTTCAGATAGTCACTAACTGAAAGGTTGTAAGTTGAGGACTTCCCATAAAAGATTATGAATATCTGGAGCAGAAATCGTCTTATATTTATGTGTGTTTCTTTGTGTGCTTTCAGATGCACAGTATATCACCTGTAGGATGCAGAACTGCTCTGAAGCTGTAACAAGCAAACCTTTCCCTGGATACATTGATTCCGACTCTCTCATTGTCCAAGATGATTATGTATTTGTTCAGGTCTGAAACAGTTTTTCCCTCTTCTATTGATTACAAATCATTTTTTTCAATGTTAAACTCACTTTCCTAACAGATGCAACAAAATAGCTTGAGTACAAGCTATTTCAGGACATCACCCAATTTGTTATTCCCATTGGGATGCTAATTGTTTCTTTTGGCCTTTGGTTCAAGTACTTTGTTAAGACAACGGTCATGAAGTGTGGGGTCTAACTTATGTTCAAGGTGTATGGAAATAATTTCTCTTGTCACTCAGCTCTCCACATTGTCTATTCTAAAAATGTTCTCATATTTCAACAGGTTTTTAAGTTTGCATGCCAGAGTTCCAATATCACCATTACAACAGACCAATCAAGGTTTTCTTTTTTATTAGTTTAAAATGGGACAAGATAGAGTCTCTCTTTAGAGATAGAATGGAGATATAGAAAGGGAATGCTTGAGATAAGACTAATCAGGCATGATTGTCATGTCTGGGCTCCTATTATTGTGAAAAAGGAAGAAAATTAGATATATTCAGCTGAGCTATGTTCCAGGTGGAAGCCAGAGAATATATCTGAATAGTTTAAAGTTTCATTATCTTCCTGCTGCTATCCCCATCATAACAAGAAGGAGGAAATAAAGTGCTGGCAAAGTGGAGATGAGCTATAAATTATCTGTCTTTCAAGTATTTCTTGAGGCTGAGGTTCCTGTCTTGCATCAGCATATATATTTTGAAGCTGGGTTGTCTATAACCAGGAATTTTTAAGTGGACTTAAGGCAGAAAATCCTGAACATGTTACCAAATGCTGTCAGCTGTACCACTCTAGCCTCTAAGTTCTCTGGGTATATCATTTCCTTCCAAATAGAATAAATATCAACTCTTCTGAGGGGTAGAACAATAAATTGCCTCATTACTTTTTTATTTTTGTCAAAAAAAGTGTGATAAATTCAGCTACCATGGAAAATATGGGGAAAACTCTTTATTTGTTATTTCATTCATTGTTTCACACATCCATGATTAATAATGGATCAGGCCTTAGTATACACTTAATAGGTTTTACATATTCATAGTTTTGACTTCTAATTTTTTGTTTATCCATGTGTAAAAGAGAGACATACTTTTGAACATGCATAGTGTATATTTTTAAGGGCTAAGTTTAAGTAACCTACTTGCGTATTTGTTTCCACTTATCATTCAATATACCAGGAGGCTGCATGTGGTTTCTTCATTCTTATCCTGTAGAAGCATCCTGATCAAATGCATCTTTCTCACGCAGTGTGGCACATTTGTTTGCACAGCTCTTTAACAACCTTGGTAGAAGGGACTGTTGATTGTATACTAGTGCTGACCTCCAATTGCTATGAATACTCTATTGGCAATACTGGCACCGAGCAACATGTTTGAGAAATGTCCCAAGGAGATTACAAAAGAACTGCAGCAGAAGCTGGCATGAGTAATGTGAAGCAGACAAAGTGATCATGTACATCACCAGTTGAAGAAATCATTCTGAAGAACAAAAATCAATTACCATGAGGAAGCCATATGGAACCTCACAGCTGGACAAACCCAGAAAGATAAAGCAAAGAAAAAGAGACATGAATAGAAGTACAGTTGATTGCTTTGCAAGAAAGAAGGAAGACATAAATCACCATAGGTTCTGAAACCTAAAGCCTGATTAAATAGTATAAAGGAAAATCCGTAAGCGAAGAGATGCTCTTACAACCTCTACATGGTACAAAGTTAAATTCTGCCAATTTGAACATATATTCGCTATTTATCTCAATTTTGGGGTAACAGTTCCCAAATTTGTTAGAACTGTAAACCAATGTACAGGTCACTGCAAAAAAATTGAAAATGTGAATTCACACCGAATAGATTCACAACATAATGTTACTTATGCAAGAATAATTGGCATGGGAGGATTCTCAGAGACCTTTTCTCCTCAATCCCAAAATTATCATCTAAAATATGCAAACAAAAACATGTCAATAAGCCTGAAATGTTTTTGGAAGAAAGTGCTTTGGACTGTTCAAACAAAACTTGACATATTTGGCTATAAGCACATAGATAAATTTTGGGAGAAAAGTTGAAAAATATGTTGGAATCATTAAGCATAAGATGGGCTGCATTATTATTTGAAATCATGTGATAGTAGTAACATAGGAAATAATATTTGTGAAAAGAAGAATGAATTCAACTATATGTAACAGATAACAGATAATCAAAGTTGGAAGGGACCTTGTAGGTCATCTAGTCCAACCCCCTGCCCAAGTGGGATACCCTACACCATTTCTGACAGATGGCAGTCCAATCTCTTTTTGAAAGTTTCAAGTGATGGTGCTCCCATAACTTCTGAGGGCAAACTGTTCCATTGGTTGATTGTTCTCACTGTCAGAAAATTTCTCCTTATTTCCAGGTTAATTCTCTCCTTGTTCAGTTTCCATCCATTATTCCTTATCTGGCCTACAGGCACTTTAGAAAATAGCTTGACCCCTTCCTCTCTGTGGCAGTCCCTCAAATATTGGAAAACCGCTATCATGTCTCCCTTGGTCCTTCTCTTTACTAGACTAGCTAATTCTGTAACCGTTTTTATATCCTAGAGCTACTGGTTACAGACCAGTTTCTGTAACCATTTTTATATCCTAGAGCTAATGTCTCAAAGTCAGTGAAGAAATTGAAAAGGTTGGGCATTTCAGTAAGACAGCAAAATCAGCTGTATGCCCTTCAGAGCCCCCTCAGTATATCTGAAGTTGGGAAAATCTCAAAAATGCAATATGTGCAAGGAGGTATAGAATATTTCTTAACTATAAGAGAGTATAGTGTATTTTGGTTTGGTGTAGCAGGTTAAGGCAATATCAGGAGACAGTGAGCTCTAGTATTGCTTTTGGCATAAAACCAACTGGATGACCCCGGATCAGTGCCTTTCTAGGAAGAAGGAATGGCAACCACTTCCACAATCTTGCAAGGATGTGTCCAGACAGTCACCAGNGAAGGAAGGAAGGAAGGAAGGAAGGAAGGAAGGAAGGAAGGAAGGAAGGAAGGAAGGAAGGGAGGGAGGGAGGGAGGGAGGGAGAGAGACATGGAGGAGACTAAACTTCTGCATTTTCCTTGTTTTCTTATTTTAAGTCTGTAAGCAACAGCACAAATATAATATATATCTGTTCAAGATGTCATATTCAGCTGTCTGGCATAGGGCTAAGTCAGTGTCTGTTCACTTAAAGTGCATTGAAATGTGGAGTTTCACCAGAGGTGTTAAACCTTCCCAAGCTTGTGGTATTTCTTGTGTGTATCTTTGCTACTCCAGCAATTTAGAGAAAATATTTTTAGAGCAGAATTGTGCATTAACTGAGATTGCTGTTAATTACATTCTTAACATATTTTAATGTATACTTTTTAAAAAAGATAATATACTTTATTTAAGAAAGCTAATAAAAATGAAACAAAGTTCTAGAATTCTATTCCATGTTCAGTAATATAGTTATTTCTCCTACTGTTTGTTTATGAATTGTTACAGATTTTTTTTTTTGTCACTCAGTGTGACTAGAAAAATATTGATTTTTGTTTTGGCCTCCAGGATTTTGGAAAGGGCAGGCAGTCTCATGGGTTGTTGCTTGAAAATTATTTCATTTCTTTGGCCTGCTGGAAGAAGTGGCTGGCTGTAGCATGTGTAAATATTACTGTTACACAAATGGAATACTCTATGGAGAGCTTTGGTGTACCATCTACAACTCATCAGAATCTTAGGGCCCTTGGCTTGGAGTGGGAGAAAAAGTATTTTTTCCAAAGATGACTAAAACAAAAAAGCTTTTCTCATTGTCTAAATTGGAAATATTACATGTAACATATTGACTTGAGTACAGTATTACAATTTTTGCCAATGCAATTGGAGATGCTAAATGCTGCAGATTTCCTTTGCTCTTTTCATCTCCTTGGCAGTCTGCATAATTTATACCTATTAATGTTGTCTTTTTCCATAACTGAATAAGGGCTATTTCATCTCCTGCTGTATTTTCATTGCCACACTGGAACCGTTGTGACATAACTGCATTCCCCTTTATAACGCACCTGTTATTTTTTACATGGCTTTAAAAAAAAAGAGAGAAAACAGTGATAATAACACCTCAATTAAAATAATAAGAAAAAGCAATGTTATATGTTGCAGCTGACATCTGGAGGTCGGCCACATTACTACGTGTCGTACCGCAGAAATACTTTTGCACAGATGAAACTTCCTAAATATGCTTTGCCAAAGGTAAGTTATCATGGTTCCAATATTCCTATATAATGTTATATGACAGACCAGAGAATTGCAACTAGTGGCCAATTTTCTCAGAATTGTTTTCATTAGTGCATGTATCCCTTTGTTTTTCAAGAACATGTTAAAGCAGCAAGCAAAATACTCTCTAAGATCAATATTGCAGCTATTCAAGGGCATCAGTTCAAAATGCAGATTGATTTTTTTTCAGTTAGTGGAAATTACTAATTAGTATTTTGTTTTCATCAATAATGACATTTTGAGGTTTTCTATAAAAAAGCTTGGCCTTCTGATGTGCTACTAGCTTCCATATTTCATTGAGTTAAAGGAATTAAATGATTTTTTTTTCTTCAGAAAGTATACTTTTGTATGCCTTTAATTTTGTAAAAATAGAAAATTAGCAATGGAGCCTGAAAGAACACATATTACATAGCCTTTTAAAGGATCCTAGTAAAATATATCAATCAAGAGGAAGCTTATTTCATTTAAAAATTTTAAAAAGTCTGTGTTACTTTTTATATAAAAGAAAACAAAATCTCAAGGCTTTTCTTTTTTAAAAAGACTTGAAGGACAGAAAAAATGATTGTTAAGGACTTTTGTTTCCCATACAAAATGTTTTGATGTATTGTAACATGATCTGGGAACATAGTTTATGAAATTGCTTGTCAGATTCAAGGTCTGAAGTTTTTGATACGTTGTGACTTCGGTCCATATTATAGGAAATTAAATGAAACCAAGATGTCCACTCATAATGAGATCAATATTCTTGACTACAACTATGAGGAATATAGGTTTTTGAACTTTCATCTTGAAACTGGATCCTTTTTCCCCTTTCTTAATTAGGTTTTAAAAGTTAGGGTTATAAAATTTGAACTGAGTGGTTTCAGAAATTAATCACCTTCAAGAGATTATGGGATAGACTGAATTCTTAGGTAGGTCAAATGACATGAGAGGACTTATTCTGTTGAATCACATCATCATGAGACAAGTTTTTATTTGTAAGACATAATTTAAAAAGTCAACAAAGCCTTTTGTTGCCAAATTTTGTAATGAATGTGGTAAAGGCCATTTGGAAATGCCACAGTGGAGCTTATGCAGACTGTTTTGAATAAGGCTGTTTATAGTGAGATAGTCAAACTTTCCAAAAATTTTATTCACCATCTATCTACCATTTCAGTTTTCTGTGAAAACATTCAATAAACAATTGAATTATTGAGTTGAAACCCATAATACCTGATTACAATGTGAGGATAGATTTTTTTATCAGTTTTGGACTTCTTAAATTACCTTGCCTTATGAACCACTTTAAATCTATCCCTTTTTTGTGCATAATGGTAAAACAATAGTCCAGTAGACCATAATTCTAACCCTAGATCACAATGCCATATCCCAAGTAGTAAAACCATAATCCAGTAGCTCCAATTTTATTTGGTTTTGTTAAAAAGTGTTTAAACAACTGTTAAGCCTGGGTTCCCCAACCAGGGTTAGGGGGAGACAAGCCAAAAACAAGAATGGTGCAGCGTAAGTCAGAATAGGCACACAGAATAAATGAGTGAGCTAAAGCTTGTATGTTTATTAACATACAGTAAAATAACATATACCTTGTGTTATCAAGATTATAGTTTATTCCATTTATATAGCATAGTCAAAATAACAGTCCCAATAGTCATGTATCATTTAGTCAGTCCATTCAGGGATATTCAGTTTAGCAAAGTCCATGTAGAATATCCTGGGCAGTTCACTTACAAATCAGTCCTTTGTTCTCTTCTCCCGTTTGAGCAATGCAGTCTTCCAAGCAGTAATTAGATCATCAAAGCCAGGAGAGCGAGCACGCTGCAGGCTTGCTTCTTTTAAGGAGTTTTCATAACCACTCCCCTAATCACTTTCCCACAGTTAAAGTTACAGACACTTTAACATATAAACCATGATTACTTATTTTACCTAAACCAGTTAGGGCAAACACTGTTTACCTAAACATTTCCCCTTTTAGGTTAAATAATAATTTATAACACTTTACATTTTTAATTCATATTTTGGTACAACTCTCAAGTAAATTTCATTACTCCTTGTGCTTTTGTAAATTGGTCTGCAATGTTTTCCTCTGTCATGCAGTTATTCCAATTTAATTAGCCCATTTTTTTTTACTGATTCTCTTACATTTAGGTATCTTAGATCAGTATGTTTTGATCTAGTTTTTACAGCAATACTAGTAGCTAACTTAATAGCTGCTTGGTTATCCTCATACACTGTAATGGCATCTTTTACATTTATTCCCATGTCTACCAATAACTGTTTGTACATAATCAAATCAGTACACAATAACGACAGAACATGAAAATTCCGCTTCCATTGTGGATAAGCTAATATGCTGTTGTCTGTTGACCTCCACCCTATTAGTGTCTTACCAAATTAATATAGCCATCCCAGATGTTGATTTTCTAGTGTTTATATCAGTTGCAAAATTTGCATCTGCATAGGCAGTAAGAATCAAATCACCCTTTTGGTTCTATATACAATGCATGGTTCATTTGTTCCCTTAAGATATCTTACAATCCTCTTAATGCTTGCCAATGACATTGATGTGGATCTGAATTAAAACGTGCCAGCTGATTTACACTATAAGCTATATCTGGCCTCGACCAATTGCTTATATATGATAAGCTACCAATCAAAGATTGATATTATGGCCTTATCAAATTTGGGACTTTGATCATTATTTTGGCAAACTTCCTGAATCATGGGAGTCTTTGCCAGTTTGGCAAGTTCCATTTTATACGTTTAATTTAATTGGCAAATTTTATCTTCTTGAGATATCTTAAAACCATTCTTTGTTTTGGTAATAGTCAATCCTAGATATTTTTTAATTTCACCAAATGTTTTACCTTTACCTTCTTGGCTAATAATGATATAATCTCATTAGCTTCTATTATTAGTTTTGGTAATTAAAGCAATATCATCTGTAAATAATAACAGTAATGACACCGTTCCATTATTTCTCTTTTAACACACACTGGATCTGCCAAACCAATTTAAAACCTATATTGTTTAACTCTTTCCACAATATATTGGTTCCACTCAAACCCAGATTGTTTCAGTCTGTAAAGACTCTTTTTGAGTTTCCAACAATCATTATTATTTACTTTATTTTTCTGTTACACCAATTGGTTTTCTTTAAATATATAGTGTGCTGCAAATGGGTGCATGTAGATTAAGCAGTTTCTACATCTAAATGGTTAATTAATAGTTTTTCTTAGCTGGCCCACACTAATGCTGCTCTAAAGATGTTGCTTTAAGGCTGTGCAAAAACTTCATCGTAATCAGATGCAAGTTTGGATTAAAACCTCTTGAGCTACTAACCTGAGCTTTCATGTAACAGTCATCATTTTCAGTTTTTATTTTAAATATCCATTTGGCACCCAATGATTTTTGTCCTGGAGGTAATTTGGCTTCTTCATGACTTTTCATTACCTTTAATGAATTTAGTTCTTTTGCATTTGCCCTTTTGCCATCTCCTGATTCCTTAGCATTGATACATCTTAAGTTCATCACACTAGTAGGAACTTTAGTTACTTGGGCAAACTAACTTGGCTTGATAACCTATCAGGTGTCTAGTTACGCGTTGTCGTACGTCTATGGTATATATTAGATCTTACAGGTGGACTTTCCTCTCTTAATTGTTCTTCATTATTTAACTCTTCCTGATCAACTAATTCCTCTTTTTCTATTGGTCCTATTTGCTCTTTCGTGGGACTTCTTCCTTAATTGGGACTCTTCTTATAACTAATTCGTGATCTTTCTGCCGTTTGTAGGTTCATTTATTACTTTCATAATTTACATCTTGTTGCAAATTCGATTCCCATCCTACATGTGTTTAGAATTTTTGCACTTAGCACTTGGTGTAAAACTCTAGATGTACTGGTTCCCAAGAATCTATTCAAGATCTCATGATTAGATGTAGTATCCTACAAAAATAATCTTTTAGCTCTAGTGCTGTTCCTTTGTGTCTAAGGTTGTTGTAGGATATGCACCATTGCGATGGTTGCTCCAAGTGTGCATATAACTTTAAATCAGGTTTTGTTACCATTGCCACAGTGGTGAATGGTAATTCACCTGTTGTTGAATTAACAACATTATTTAAATATTGATACCACACATTATTGCTTCTCCCCCATAATTGTCAGGTAATCTGAATCAGACATCATCAGTTCGTGCCATTGATTGTAATGTTTGGCCTCTCTCTCTCTATAAAGGCATTATGTTGTGGCCTATATGGTTGCAGACATTTTATGTTGAATAGTCCTAACATTCTTAGTCTGTCTGGAATTTATTATTTTGTAAATTTCTGTACCATTATCTGTTTATAAGAGTTACTAATTTCTTTTAGTTTTTCGTTTTCTGCGAATTTCATCCAATTTAAAGATAGATTTTGATATGGTTTCAGTTTTGCTCTTCATTAAATCAGCAAAACCATCTAGAATAGTGGGTCCATAACTTAGTATGTAACGAGCTCCTCCTACACTTGTTTTTTCGGACCTATTTAGAATCAGGCAAATACTACTTCTAAAGGCTCTTTAGTAGTTAATCCCATTCACTCTATTTAGTGGTATAACCCCTGCTTCTTACTTTGATTACAGGCTTACATTGCAAATACTTTTACAAGATTCAAACTTATTCCCTTAGATAATTCAACAGTTTCTAAGCAGTGGTTTTTAAAATTTAAATGCCTAGCCTTCGATCATGAACAAGGTGAATACATTCGTTCATGAGGTTTCTTATTTTCATAAATTGTGTTAGCACTTTAAACCATCATCATTAACACATATAATTCAACCTCTTAAGATGCAGTAATTCTCTTATCTTCTTTTTCAAATTATGCAGTTTATCTCCCCTAAATGTAACACATATCCTAGTTTAACCAAAATTCTAACTGAAATTAAATTAAACTTTAAGTGTTAGGGTTACAATAACATGTTTTAATTCTCTTTTATAAAAGAACAAATGCTATACCTTGACCTTTAGCTTTCAGTTTCAGCCATTGGCTAGATCGATATCTGCTGTGCTTACTTCTGGGACATTTTTTAAAAAATTTCTTATCATTTGTTATACAATGGATGCCTCCACTGTCAACCACCCATAAATTATTTTTTAACAGGCTCCGTTAGTATACATGGCTACTTCTAAATTTTTAGTATCTTTTTTGATGGACTTTAGTATTCTGGCGCAGCGTTCTGGCGCTTTGCTCTTTTTTACAAAAATCTTGCCAAATGTCCTCTTCCTCCCACAATTAAAACACTTTTTAAATTGTGTTATGCAGATAGGAGATTCATTATCTTCTTTTTTGAGGTTTGCTCCTTCCTTAATTCATCTCTTTTCAAGCCTTCTTCTGGCCTCTTCAATCAATCTGCGCAGTTATATCATTAACGTTAAACCTTTCCTTTTGGCAAAATTCAAGTGAAGTACCGTAGTTATTCATAACTTTCATCAAGGGAAGGATAGATTATGTAGACTTGTTGTATTCAGAGAAAATAAGCTCTTTCTCGTGCAGTTTTCGAAAAATGCTTTGCATAGTTTTTAAATGACTTCGCATATTCACCATTTGTTTGGAGATGGCGTCCTGAAAAGCTTCCGTGTTAGATTTATGTGTAGCATAACATTATCTCGAAACATAAATCCTTTTTAGCTTCTGCCAACACCACGAGAGCACGTTCTTCTCTCCGTGGATATAAACAAGCTGTTGATCAGTTAATGTTAATTCCAATTATGGCAAATGCTTGTTGATTTTTTATGCCATTAAATTTCTTTCTAGTTCTTTAGTCTATCTTCCTCACATTTCTCTGATTCCCATTTCTTCTACGTTTGTGGATTTTCAAATTATGTTCCACAACCTCTCTTTTGAGAAGGAGACTACATTTTGTAGACCATGATACATAGTTTGTTCCATTCCAGCTTGGATATAAGGGACACAAACTTTGTTAAGATTGAACTGTGCCATGTTTTAATATATGTATATAAATAAATTAATAAAACACAGCTGTCTGTTTACTGTGAACTGTTAAACACACAACTTCTCACTTTTTATACATAAATCTGTTTATCCTAGTTAAACGACTTTGCAGCCTCTGGGCCAAACCAGTCGTAAGCCTGGGATCCCAAACCAGAGGTTAGGGAGACAAAGCCAAACAGAATGTGCGCGTAGTCAGATAGGGCACACACAGATAAATGAGTGAGCTAGCTTGTATGTTTATTAAACATACAGTAAAAATAACATTACGCTGTGTCTATCAAGATTTATAGTTTATTCCATTTATATAGCATAGTCAAAATAACAGGTCCAATAGTCATGGTATTCAATTTAGTCAGTCCATTCAGGAATATTCAGTTTAGCAAAAGTCCATGTAGAAATCCATGGAGTCGGTTCACTTACAAATCAGTCCTTTGTTCTCTCTCCCGTTTTGAGGCAATGCAGTCTTCCAAAGCAAGTCAATTAGGTCATCAAAGCAGAGAGCCGAGCACGCTGCAGGGCTTGCTTCTTTTAAGGAGTTTTTCATACCACTCCCCTAATCACTTTCCACAGTTAAAAGTTACAGACACTTTAACATATAAACCATGATTACTTATTTTACCTAAACCAGTTAGGGCAAACACTGTTATCCCTAACAACAACAATAGCAATCATCCATCAGTTTATTTACAATCTTTTCTAATTTAGGGAATTTTATTTCCATGTTGTTTTTATGAGCATGGTTCTGGTATCTGCTCAAATATAAATTTCTCTGAAGAAATATATTATATTTCTCTCTGTGTGTGCGTGTGTGTGTGTGCATGCATGTGCACATGCACGCATGCACACAAACACACACACACACACACACGGCCTGCTTTTTTGGGAGCAGTTGAGTGTTGATCCATTGTCTATTACATGAATTCCCATCTGAGTCAAACATTTTGAGCTGACAGAGTATGACTGGCTCAAAGTCACTGAGAAAGCTTTTTAGTTAACTGGTTGCCTCCGCTAGACCAAACTATATCACTCTATCATAAATGAGCTATCACTCATATTTATCTAGTGTAGTATTCTCAACATATTGTGATATAATCAGAAAGATCCATTCTCAGCAGACCATTTACAGTCAGTCATTTACATTCAGCCGATCAATCTCGTAGGATTGCTGTTAGAATAAAATAAAAAATAATAACACATAATCCAAGTTTCAGAGAATCCAAGCTCAAAGAAAAGACATATATATATATATAAACTATCTAATAACACAAACACTCAAAAACATACTTTTCTGTAAGTAATTTTTATGAATATAATGAACATATTTCAACAAACAATTTTTCTGCAAAAATTAAGCTATTGAAAGACAAATTATGTGGATCTCCATTCCTTAATATATAATCGCATGACAGAAGATCATATCTGAGCTTTTCAAAAGCCCATTATCAAAGCAATTTATGGCATATATCTTTCACATCTCTATTTAAAAGTAGTCCCCTTGTGGTACTATTCCAAGAAAGACAATAATCTTCAAGGCTTCAGTATCTGTTGTCACAAAACTCACCTGTTGTGGTTCTCTTAAGTGGCACTTTCTAGATTACATAGATTACATTTATCTAGAAGTAGGTTCTGCTGTTTTAATATGATATTATGCAACCTATAATCCATGGGGTCATTCTTTCCACATATAATGTAGACTCATGCCATTTCCCTTGTAGGACTCAGTGAAGCCATTTCTGCTGACTCTTCTTTTACTTCTTGGCCACTTTGATAGGATGAGTGGAATAAAGGGAATGGTGGACTACATGGAATACTGCACCATTGCTCCCCATGCTGGTATGTCAAAAATCAAGGAAGCAACTTGGATGAGTGCAAGCAAGGTAGGGCTGGTTACATGGTACCAATGATGGATGATACCTCTCATTGGTACCATCTAACCAGCCCTACCTTACTTGCACTCATCCAAGTTGCTCCCTTGTTTTTTCTTCAAAAGACCACTGCTGGTTAGAGGTTTTCTGTCAGCTGATTGGGTGCTTGGCTAGAAAAAAGCAGGATAAAGAGTGGGGATGTGGTCTTCCCATCTTCCCATGCACCTACTGGTTTTCAGTGGAAGTGAAAAATAGCTCTTTGTGATTATATTTACTTAAAATTAAATGATTTACATAATAAGCCAAAGTGGCCAGAAAACAAAATCATATATTTTTTTCTGTAGATCTCTTTCCCTCAACCTTCCTTTCAAATGTCAATAGTTACATTCTAAAATAATGAGTTTAATGATGAAAGGAAATGTTAGACATGTTCTTGCTTTCAAATTCTTCATAAAACCTTTTCCTAAATACAAAGATAAGTAATTTTGATATTTTTAATTTGGTACTTGCTACTTTACCTAATTGGATTGTGTTGATTGGCTGGGAGGGTTTAGAAATGTTGATCTTCTTGAAAAGGCTGTTGTTTAGAGTATCTGGAATTTAAATTGGCAAAGAATAAAGAAAGTAAAAGGAACCAAAAGGAAGAGCAAAACATTCCCCATGTGACATAGATAAGGTGGAATAATTTTATGCCTCCTTATGCAGGCACATAATAACTAAAAATATCTTTCTTCCCTCTTTGTGCATGAGCGTTTATTAGCTAATATAATTCATTATAGAAGTAATTTGAATTAAATATCTCCTAAGCAACTTTTTCCAAAGCAGGATAATGCTTTCCCTAACGAGCCCCAAGGGTCCCTCTCTGTCACCTTGTTCAAGGAGCAGCCGATGTTAAATCCACCTGCAGGGTAATATTTAAGGCAACAAGGTACTTCATTACAAGCTCACACAACTTCAAAGGATGAGCAGCTAAATCTGTATGCACGGAGACACAGTGAGAAAAGCATGTTTAGGATGCTATTATCAAAGCAGGTGGCTGCCTTTATTAAAAATGAACAAAACACAACACAGTCAAAAGGAAATGAAACAAGCACGGCCTTTTATCGGTAGAGAGTCTTTAATCTCTTTCAGCTCAATTACTTTCTCCAAACAAAATCAATGCTGTAAAGGGTTCTTAGCACCATAGCAGCTTATGGGATTTTAGTATAGAATTTTCCTACTGAGACAAAGTAACTTTTTCTCTGGATTCCTTGTCTTGATGTTTCTACTGGTTTAGGTAAAAGGAAATAGTAAAATATGATGCCTTTCATGTGGTCATCGTGAAATAATTATTCTAGGCATCAGGCAGCAGCATTTGAAAATGCTGACTTGCAAACCTCATTAAGATTATCATGCATAATAACTCCTGTCAATGGATGTTGGCTATTATGATTCATTTAGTCCATGGATTTGGATTAAGAAAGATAAGCATATAAAGAGGTCTATTTGGTGCCAGGTACTTTGGCATTTAGATATGCCTATCACTCTCAAACTGTAAAAAACATCAAGAAATGTAGCATCTGTATACGTTTAGTTTCAGCTCTTGCTACTGTACAAATAATAAAGTTGCACAGATAGAATTCAATAGAAAGATTCAAATACAAAAGTAGTTATGTATACAAGACACCACTTAACACTATCTGACAAATATATGATTTTCTATTGAAAATGTTAAATAGGTGCAAAATGTTTCATTACAACACTGGCTGTTTTAAGTTTCTGAGATAAAACTTTCAATAAATATTTGGGTTCCAATTCACTGTATTTAGTTTGAAAATAATTTGAAAAAAAAACTGCACCGAGAAATCAAATATTGGTTCTTGTCACAATATTTGGGACTATGTCAAATTTATCAACTAACCTATTTTAGAAGCTTTCTTTCAGTAAACTCCAAGAATAAATGTATTTATTGCAACATTGTCGGCCATCTTTTTTCCCAAGTCTATTTAGATTGATACATTTAATCAGAAAGACTAACAATCCAATCCCCTGGGCTTTACTTATACAATCAGTCATAGCTTGGCTTTATTTCTCCATGGCTTACTGATTGGTCTATGATTCAATGCAAACCAGAGTGTAAATTTCATAAGTAGATTAAGAATGTTATGTGAACCAGCCATTTTCCAAGGAAACATAACTAATTGTCTGCACGTAAAAATAAATAATGATTGTTTTATAGTTTGTACATCAAGATACTTGTCTTTAAGTTGATAACATCAATACAATATTATGTTTTAATTGACTTTTTTAAAAAAAATATTAGATTGCTTAAACAATAACATTCCAAAATAGTTTTGCATAGTCATTTAGTGACAATAAGGAATAAGGAAGTAGGTTAGCATAAGAGACAGACAGAGACAGAGAGACAGACAGAGACACACAGAGAGACAGAGACAGAGAGGGAGAAAACAAGGTACATTTTCTGTAATTATGGAAAGAATCTTTTTAATCAAGTTATCATGACAACAGAAACTCGTATGCTAGGGAAGAAAAGTGAAAAAGGAGAGTTCTTTCTCTAAAAAATAAACTCTCAAAATAACTTACAGTTTCAACAGCTAAATTAATTATATCCGAGATTGCCTTCATTAAATTTTCAAAAAGTTTACATTCCCCATATCAACTGAGCAAAGGGAAACTTGCAATTTCATGGTGATTCAGAAAGCGCTAGACTTTAGTTCTTTTCATATGCCCAATTCAAATGATGCACATAATATTGTGCTTTGTTTCCTCTTTTAGAAAGTGCAAAGGTCAGATAAATGTGCTGCATGTTAATGTGAACTGTCCTTCAGTGCTGAGGCTGGGATATTTTCAGGGCTAGCAATACCACATTTTTCCAGGCAGGCTTAAAACAAAGCCATCATGGTTGTTGTCAGGATGGAGGCTGGGGGTTACACCAATTAAATTTGAACCTGCTTCTTCTTCCTTTCTTTTTTGCCTTTTATCTCCCTCTCCCAGCCTTCTCTTTTACTTAACTCCTCTGTGTCAGTGGGAAACATGTTTCATGGTGTGATTTGCCCAGCAGAAACAACAGACAAATTGCTGAATCTGACAGAAAGAACAAGGGCATTATTATGTAGTGCACTTGAGTAGCAGTTGTTGTCCATGACAAGTTTGCTGACAGTTCTTTAGCCTAATAAAATATAGGCTGAGAAAAAGAAGAAGAATGGTGGAAAGAGTGGCAGATAAACAATGTACAATCACAATTATCAGGAATACTAAGTATTGCTTCTCAAAGCTGGTTGAATACACCTAGAAGAGAGAAAGAACTAGGTCATCTATACAGTAGAACCACCAAGCTCTGCAACTGTGAAACTGTTTTCTCCTTCTTTTTCACTATCTTCAAATTGCAAATATAAGATCTTAACAGAGAGTTGGAGCCAATTATAAAACTGTTTAATCCAATGACAATTATAAGAGCTCAACTTCACATCTTGCTAACCACTACACAAAGATGCCCCGTTAACATCCCTTCTCCCCCCTCCCCCAGAGACAGTTTGGACATATCTTTAGTTGTTTTATCAATAGCTGTCTTTCATCTTTTGATGTTGTTTTCCTAACAATTTAGAACAGACTTAGAAGAACTTTATTGTCACTTTAAATGTACATTAATCAGTATACATTAAAATGAAATTCCGTTGCATAAAGCTCTCAAAGAGTCACCATCTTTAATATATACTACAAAAACATGACAAAAGTATAAATAAGTAAGTAAATAAGTGTATACCCACATATATTATATGACACAGAGAAACAACACATTCTAGTTTGGATGTATAAATGTACATGGTGAGAAAAACAAATCTGTGAGTTTACTAGACAGATGATAAAAGGAACAAAACTGTTACAGAATCAGGTAGTCCTGCTAGAAATACTTTGAAACCTCCTCCCAGAGGGGAGCAAAAAAAGCAGACTGTAAAGTGGATGTGTGGGGTGTCCAACAATTCTATGAGCTAAAAGCACATTACACTTATAAACAGTAATCCTGAATTACAGGAAGCAAGCTTCCTGTAATTTTTTCCACTGTTCTTACCACTCTCTTTATGGACTTTCTATCTGAGGCACTGCTGCCACCAAACCAGTGATGCAGTTTATTAAAATAGTCTCAATCATGCCTCTACAAAAAAATTATACTCCCTCTTTGATATAGTCAGTGATGTGGTCAGGATCTGGCAATTGGTCAGATCTAATTAACCATTTTAGGTTGCTGAGGACATATCTTCCTTCCCAGATCAACAGTTTCCAGACCCATTCTGCATTTGACAATAGGAGACTCTGATTCCTTCAAAAATCATTGTCCCTCTGTACTGCCTATAATCATCCAAAGCTGCTCCATGGGATTATGAGATTTCAAGAAGAAAGAAACATCTGTCTTCACTTTTATTATCAGCTCTGACAGATATTCCAAGTATAGCAGATATTGAAAGGTGGCAAGAGAAGAAGACAGGCAACTGTTTATCCAACATCTCTTTGAGCCCATGGATTAACCATGGAATCAGAATCTTGCAGGTAAAGTTAATCTCCTCTTCACCAGCACCTGTCAGTAAACTCTGTCCCCACCCCACCCCAGGAACTGACAAGCACACCATGAAGCAAGTGAGTTTCCATTTGCTAAATTCCCATTTGGTTACAAATTAGATTCAGCCCAAGTTAACTTCTGAGCATAAGCTCAACCAAGTGCAGAATGGACATTGCCTGTGTTCATTAAGGCTAAGCAGACTTTTAGCTGCTCTTTCTATTTTAAAAAATGCATCCTCAATCTCCCAGCAAAGTAAATACAGGACTGTCACTCTGAGGTTTTTTTTTCTGAGGGGGTGGGGGGGTTATTGCATTTAGACTCTTGGGTAGTATGATCTATGCCTGATGGTTTTGGCTCAACAAAGCCTATTCTCTTTGTCTTTGCAGCAGTTTACTGATCATATAGGTTTGGTAAACTTTACTTCAAATATTCAATCACAGCACAGAGATACACAGTACTGCCTGTCAACAAAGCATTGTTGGAGACCCCACACATCCACTTTACGGTCTGCTTTTGTTGTTCCCCTCTGGGAGGTGGTTTCAAAGTATTTTTAGTAGGACTACCTGATTCTGTAACAGTTTTGTTCCTTCTATCATCACAGTTTCTGAAATAAAACATAGATATGTGTTCTGTCTCACCTTTTCTCTTTCCGAAAAGATGAAAGAGTACAAACTCACACAAACACAGGCAGGCAAGCTGGCTTGGACTTCACAGAGTTAATTCTTTGGAATTGATAAGATTCTTGGCATTTTCCAACACGTCTTGCCTTGCAAGTCCGAACTGATAGCAAATGATATTTAAGTCACAGAAAATCACAAGGCAGTCCACAAGAAAATCTGAAGTTTCAAATCTGTCCCATAACAAAGTTTCAGGAGAAACACACCACTTTTATCCTCTGGGGGTGTTGCTCAATGACTCAGCTCACGTCTCTGACCCTGCCCATGCTCCACGTTGCTTGCTCACATTCTCCTACAACGCTGCTTAGGGATCGAGCCAATATGTAGGAACTATTGGCATTTTCATATGTTTGCCAACTTGTATCCATTGCAACTATATAATTGTTCAGGCATTTGGATACATTGTATCACTCCGTATTAATCATTGAGGCTTCTGTCTCCTCAGTTGGACCTTTTTGCAGACACGTACAGGGAACAAGAGTTAAAACATCTGTAGAAATAGTTACTTTACATTGTAGATTGTTTGTTTTTAGCATGCCAGCTTTGTAGTAAAGCAGGAATATCCTGATTGAATTGTAATCTTGCGATCCTGTCTGACCTGGATTTTGCCTGTATCGAGCTTTAATTAAAATCATGTGTATTTCTGTCTGAACCTGGGCTTGGACCCTTAGGGCTCTGTTATAAACAAATCACCTCCTTTTGATTGAGCATAATTAAAAGAGCGTGTATCCAGGACGATTTCTGTGCAAAACTCATCCCGAGGGAATTTCGTCTTCCTGTCGTTTCTTTCTCCTTTCCTCCCTATCATGAGGTGGCCCATCTAATGCGGGGATAGCAGATACCGCATTTTGGTGCCCTCGACGTGATTCCTTGAAGGGGGATATGTTTGCGACGCGCTCATATTCATTGCCCCTCGAGGGGAAGCTGTGCATCGCCAGGCCTGAGCGAATTGCAATCATCGGAAAGTCTGAAAAACACGGTCGTCGACTGTAAGTATGGGCGGGAAAACTTTTCTCAAAAACAAGAGCATCTGAGGAATTGAGGGAGTTAGTCGCTTCTTCTTCTAAATTATGTCTGCTAAATTTAACAAGGCTCGCCTGTTAAAAAATGAAACACCGTATTGCTACCTTATTGAACTTATGTGTGGTGCAACATTGTCCCAATTATCAGAGAAAGGGGTCCTTAAAAATGTTCCATTTGGCAAAAAATTGGTGGACTATCTCCATAGTCCCCGCTCCGTGCAGCCTATGGCATTTTGGTCACTTGGAGGAAAATTTATGGGCTTTTAAAAGTCCATTATTTTAAAAATAGAAGCCAGAGAAATGTATATTTGAAATTTCTCCCCCACCAAGTTTGATAAACTTTTCTGTCCGTTCAACCCTCTGCTCCCAATGATCATAATCGTTACGGAGCCTTCCCTCCAGTCCAATCCACTTCTTTAAATGTTAGAGCCCTCGTGTCCGTCCACCACCCTCCCCGAGGTGGGGGGTTGTGTTGAAAAGCCACTTTCAACAAGCCTTTTTATGAAGGAGAAATGCGCGATGAGGACACCCTTGCAAGCGTGCCTCTCTTATTTCTATCATTACAAGCTGGGCAATCCTCAGCTGCCTCGAGTATACCCCAATGATCATTACAAAATGATAAAGGATTTAAAAGACAGCTTTGCCAAGGGAAAATTGGTATCAGGATGCTCGCTATGCCTCGATGCCAAAAGGCTATCATTGGGGCTAATCAGTGCAGGAGTCCAAAAGAATGAACAGGCAGAATAACCCTGCAATCATTGCAAAAGAAACCTTTTTGACATCAGGGAAACTAGAAACGGGGCAGGCAGCCGAGCCCCACAACAAAGGCTGCTCGAAAACGTGTAACTTTGTCTTCTTTCGGCTTATTTGATCTTGTTGCTAATGAAACTGTTAAGCTTATCTTCCTTTGTGTTTGCTGACTTTCTGCTGTTGTACGTCTTGTTGCGAGCCTTTTTCAGTATGCCTCCTAATATTCCATGCTAGTCTTTCCGTGTAGGGATTTAGTGAACAATGGTGATTCTTGCCTTCCTTTTTGCATGATCCGCAGCTGATTGTCTTGATGTCTGGTCTGTCTGTAGTCAGCTTATACAGAGGTTACTATTAATGGAGTGGGAAATGTTGTGGCAAAAAATGATTGTGCTCTTTAGACCAACAACAAGAGCAACTGCTTATGCAATTTGAGAGACCAATCATGTCAACAAAACCTACGGTAACATTCCTTATTGAATGGTCGCTCCTTTCTTGGTCTTTTAGATACTGGAGCGGATTATTTCCGTCATGCTGACAGCCACTGAGTGGCCCAACACCTGCCTGCAGGTGTGGCACGCGGTTGAGAGAGTGGGGACTCCAGTGAGACTCGCATTAGCAGAAAAGGCGGGTTAACAAGCCCATTGCCGCCTGGAGTCTCAATGTGTTGCTTTATATTAAATCAGCGCTTTTAATTGCCTTCTGGTTAACTTAATTTGTGGGGAAGAGACCTTATGTCACAGGTTTAATGCACAAAACTTAACCCTCCGCCACTAAACCTGCTTCGTTGCATTTGGAACCACGAATAACCTTTGTGGATTGATCAGTGGCCTCTCCCTTCTAGTACAAGCTGGAAGCCTGTAGCATTCTCTTGTTCGAAAGAACAATTTAAGATAAAAGGTCATCTAGAACCTTCAGTTGAGTCCGAGCATATAGAGTAGCCCCGAGTTTATTGTTATTAGAAAAGGGAAAAAACGGCGCTTATGTGGCGCCTCCTTCAGATTGTAAGGGCTGGTTGAATTCGGTGGCGCTGCCTTTCAATGGGACCCGTGCGGAATGTGGGTCTTCGGAAATTGCCTAAACATATTCCGTACTCAAGAGTGATGACCTTTTCATTATGATTTGAAAGAGACTGTTTTTTCCATTCATTACAGCCAGTTTAGATAGAAAATTTATTTGCTTTGTAGCGTTAGCCAAGCCTTGAAATAATCAGAGACCCTACCGCAAAAACAATTGATCTAATGAAAGTGCTTTAGCCGCAAGGCATGTTAAACAGTCCAAGGACAGAGTGTGTCAATAATTGATTTGTGGATTGTAGCCTTTTGCTATCCATACGAGGGACAAATACTCATGTTTTAGTCTATCATTACATGGATGATTTATGATTAGGTATCTGGCACCTGGCCAAAGGCCAAGGTATTAAAAACTCGTGCCGCTGGCGCTGACCTCCATTCTAGGTAAAGCGGTTCTCACAATGGCCCAGAAAAAGTTAACCAATTCAAATCCACCCGTTTTCCTGATTTTAGGTTACAAAGTTGCTTAGCCTGCAGCTGCTGTTCCTTTCGCCTTCCCCTCCAACACTTCCCGCCAAAACCGCACACTTGGTGATCTTACAACAGATTCTGGAGAACCTTTAAATTGGGCAACGTTCCTTATTTGGGTTTTTGAGCCACAGCTAGCATTAGCTCCTTTTTTAATGCCATCACACAGGTAAAGCTGCCGTTTGATTTATCATTCTAAAGTAAAGAGCATTGCAGGCATTAAAAGGACGTTTCCCATTCACTGGCGTAGCTTCGATGGGTGGAATTTCGAGCTTGATAGAGAATTGCCCTTTAATCAATTGCTTTACTAATACGTGCTTCAGAGGACCAACAGCTGTTATTATGCAAATTATCAGACACAGGTTTCTGATTTTGAGAATGGCTGCATTGTCTCACACCCCGACGGACCACAGTCACTAGTGAAAGCCTCGTGCATATTTTCGCAGTTGATCTGTTACAAGGTCGACAAGGATGGTAAACGAAGCTCAGGATGTGAAGGCCTGGTTTCAATATTGCACTCCTGCTCATCGACCACGTGGGAAATGCTGATGGGTGTAATTTCAGAAGAACTACAATACGGCTTTAAGAAGAATGCCAGGCAAATTTCTTGCCAGTTACCAGCGGACCCAGTTCACTTTTCTTAAAACTCGTCCCTTTTGAATGCGGAGTTCCCCCCTCTGCAATTTCTCCGTTAGTGGCAGAGTTGCACCTTCGGTTTAGTGCAAAATGGAAAATGTATGGTGCTGGCAGTGGGGTACCAAGAGGGAGAGTGGAAAACTAAAATTACCCGCCCCGCAATGCTGTCTGGCGCAACAAGCAGAACTAGCTGCAGTCGTCTTGAGTTGCATTTCAGAGCAGTTTCAAAAAGCTCTTTGTAATTTAGATGAGTAGATTCCTGTAGTACGGTTTGCTCAGATTTTTTTGTGAGAAAATATATATGCGAAGGCCGTAAGTGGGTATCGTGCCGTGGGGGATATCTGTTCCTCTTGGTTAAAAGTTGATGGCTTAGCCTCTGCACAACCAAGTGGTAGTCAATAGGCGTACGGCATCCATTCTTTGTAGAACATGATCAGAGGCCAGTCAGACCTGTTCCTGGTAAGGTATTACAGGAGGAAGAAGTGCGCTCTGCTGT
>BHFT01038033.1:0-16425 GCA_004320025.1 Laticauda laticaudata | reverse complement strand
TTTCACAGAAGTGTGATTGACTTGGAGTTACATTGTGTTGTTTAAGTGTTCCCTTTATTTTTTTGAGCAGTGTAAATCCTTCCATTCTCCACCATTCAGTCAGAACTGAAGAAGCTTCTTGGATGAGAAGTGCAACATCTTCAAGGGAAAATAAAGTCTAGTTGCCTTTTGAAAAAGTACCTTTGGAACAACCATAACGTACTTGACTGATAATCTCCATAGACATATCACTCTAAAAATATTGCTTCTAAATCAGATCTGCTGCATATTTGCAAAACAGAGACCTGTCCTGAAACAGAAGTTGCAGAGGTGTATATTCATTAAATTTGCATCCCTTTAGAACAGATCTGGGCATTTTACGGTCCCCGGGCCACATCTGGCACTTTGACTGTCCCTGCCTACATATGTGTGTGCCTATGCACCTTCACAGCCCTATTGGTTGGTGCTCCACAACAGTCCCAATTTCTCATTTGATCCCTTAGGAAGATTAAGATTCCCCTCCCCCTGCCTTAGAAGTATCATTTTTTTTCTTCTTCCCTGATCCAATTCGCCCATCTTTCCCACTTTGGAGCTGAGTCCAAATGCCCCCCCCCCCAATTCAAGTGAACTCTGAAGACAAAATAAGACTAAGTTTGGATGTTCTTGGCTTCATTGTTTGCTTCAGGGTCTTGGGTACAGCATCCTGGCACAATTCTCAAGTGTGATGAATTAGCTCTGATAGGTTTTTATGTATTTAATTCAAGTCTGTGCTCCTACTCCATTTGCTGTCCTTGGTTCAAATATCTCCAAATACAACAAATAGCCTCCCTCTTTATCATCCTGGGCACCCATCTCCTCTTCTCCACCACTGGCATGCCAGATACTGAATGAATATTGTGGTTGCTTGCTAAAACGAGAGGCACAACACAGCTTTTTGGGGCTGTCCTTGGCATCTACTCACTTTCTGTGGAAGGCATGTTGGCATGGCAACACTCCCAGTTCATCTTTCACTTTAAAGTCTTCCAGGCAGACGGCACAAGTCTGCTGTGGAGAAAGAGGAGGAGGAGAGAATGGGCAAACATTACAAAACAGGAATCAATAAAGGAGAATATCTGTACCTCAGGGTTGAAAGGGAGGACTCCTTGGTACTCTCTGAGCTTGGTGGGTTTTTTTGCAGGTTTCATTACCCAAACTAGGTAACATCATATGTACTAGTTATAATGTAGACTAACATTGAGGATGCTACTTAATTTGGGTAATAAAATGTCTGCAAGCTCAGAAACTGAAGAGCCCCTCAAAGCAGGAATTACGCATGCTTATCTGTTGTAGATTTCACAGCAAACTATGGCTGATTTTTGGAGGGTAGATCAATACTTTTGGTGGGAAACAGAAGGAAAAGCTTAGAATGGGAGGGTTCAAGAGGCAAAGTCTGATGAGTCATTTGCTTCTAATCATGATTTATTGGATGCAAAATTATTTAGCTCATGGTTCAAATTTCCTTGGATATCAAGGCAGATCAGCATGTATCTGGGTTTATTCAATAGATCGGTCTACAAATGAGTCTTCCACAATCCAGGAAGTATATTTGCAGTCTATAAAACTTTCTGATAATGTGGAGTTGTATAGATCTGAGAGAACATCTGTTATAGCCTAAATACTTATAGGGAATTGTTGTGTATCATATTTTATTATGGGTTTATCAGCATTACTGGGCATGGCTAGTCTAGTGAAGAGAAGGACCAGGGGAGACATGATACTATTTGAGGGGCTGCCACAGAGAGGAATGGATCAAGCTATTTTGCAAAGCATCTGAAGGCCTGATAAGGAATAATGGATGGAAACTGATCAAGGAGAGCTTCAACCTAGAAATGAGAAATTTTCGGACAGTGAGAATACTCAAACAATGGAACAGCTTGCCTTCGGAAGTTATAAGAGTTTCATCACTTGAGACTTTCAAGAAGATACAACAGTTCTTGAACATTTCTGGAAAAGATATTCCCTACCATTTACCAGGTAGATTAAGGCATACAAACTTAAAGTAATTTGCAGTAGATTGTCGAAGATTTCTGATTTCAACAATAGTGGTAATAATATAAATCTCTAACCTCTTTCCTAAATTATGATGCTTTTATGGGTCATCAGAAGGTATTTTTGTTTGGAAAGACAATAAGAGGCATTCAGTTTCAGAGTTCAGAATCCTTTAAGGCTGTGTTTATCTAAACCTTTTAGGTGAAGAAGCCATAGCTCTATTTGTAAAACATTTAAGCCTGATTAGTGTTAACCTTGATTATAATTTTTGCAACTCAGTGTATTCTATTAGAATGTATTAGGAAAAACTGGAAAATATGTTAATTTGATAACCGGATTAAACAGGCTGTTCAGATAACGTATGTTTCTTGCAACAGACTCAGAGAGATATCTGGTCAAGGAATAACACATATTCCTTGGGTATAATCTGCCTGACCCTGAGCTTTCTGATCTTTTAAGCTAGAGATGCTAAAGTGTGACCTTTTGTCAATTCTCCACTCAACTATATACAATTCTGCACTCAACTATGTTGTCATATTGGGTTTCTTTTGTTTTCTGCTGTGGAATTTGGTTTGTTAGCTGATCGTTAAATGGATAAAATTGTACAATTGGAAGCAATTTCGAAGGTCTCCTAGTCCAACTCTCTGTCCAGATCAGGAATTTTCAGACTATCCCCAACAATTGTCCAACTATTGTTTCAAATTCAGAGTGATGGAATATCCATGACTCCAGATGCTGGATCTTCCACTACTTAACAGTTGTCAGTCAGGAAAGTCCTCCTTATATGGATCTCACTGCATACATAGTCTTTGAGTTTTTACATAATGGAACCTGCATGTTATGGTTGTAAATCATAGCAGTCATAAATGTTACTACCATTTTATTATGCTCTTTGTGGTATTCGTTAAGCAAATGGGGTAGTTGTAAACATGAATTTCATGGTCATTAAGTAAACCCATTGTTTGCTATGGTGCATTCCCCCCCTCCCCCCAAAAACAAACAAACTGGAAGTGTATGCTAGTTTTTAGCACAAGTGTTGTAAAATGCTTTTCATTTCACCCTACATATTACAAACAGCCATAAATGTGGTTGTGTTGAGCCAGGTACTATCTGTTTTGTACCTGCACACTTCATTTTTTCCTATTTAAGTGTGGCATGCACAACAATCATTGACGCATTCTCCCCCACCCGTCCATCCATTCCTGGCCCAGTCATTCATTATGGTGCATGCACATTGCGCATATGTGCAACAATCAGGGAAAGCATTCTCCCCTGCTGCCAGACCTGCTCCATCCACTCCTCAGTTCCTGGCTCAATCAGCCATTATTGCTCATGCACAACATTGTGCACATGCACAACAATAACTGACTGCATTTTCCCTCACCTGCCCCATTATGCCCTGCCCAGTCACTCGTAGTACTTATAGTGCATGTGCACTACGCTTCCTACATTTTCCTGCCTGGCACCATCGCTCCCAGCACCAGCAGCAGAAGAGCCAGCTAGCCAGCCAGCCATCATTGCCTGCCTTCTGCCATCTTGCTTGATCTGGGTGAGTGAGGGCAAGCCATCACTGCCGCTAGCTGCCCTCACTCGCCTGGACTGCCTTGCCCACTCTGCTTCCCAGGCCTGCCTTGCCTGGCCTGCCTGCTTCACCCGGCCTGCTTCCCCTAGCCACCATTACCAAAGACACGGATCAGTGAGTGAGCTACAACCAAAACCCGGTTGCTTACCTGACGCTGCCCCGGTTGAGCCCCAACAATGACTCCTGGACTGCAGCCGTCCTTGCTGATGCTGCCTGCCTTGCCCGCCACCATTTTCCCTCGCCCGCAGCCCTCCATTGTTGCTGCCTACCGATTGGTGAGTGAGGAGGCAAAGGCAGCAAGTCTACCTCCTCCTGCTGCTGCCAGCGCCAGTCAAGTGCTGACTCCCGGGCCACCCAGCCGCCCTTGCTACTTGCCTTCCCCAGCCAGTAGCCGCCATCTTTGGCCGGCCACCATCTTTGCTCAGCTGGCACCATCTTCTCCTGCCCATGGCCCACCACACCATTGTTGCTTCTTGCCTTACACTACTGATTGGTGAGTGAGGAGGCAAAGGCAGCAAGCCCCACCGGTTGCCTATCTTCTTCTGCTGCCACCAGCCCTGGTCAAGTGCTGACTCCCAGCTGTCCTCGCCACAGCAAACTCCAAGAAGACTGAGGAGAACCCCAGCATAGCTGGCTAGCCAAGTTGCCTGCCTAATTTTTGGTAAATTGCTTTATTTAATTTCTTTACGTATTTTTTTTAGTATCNTTTCTTTACGTATTTTTTTTAGTATCAAAACAGATACTAAAAAAATAAATAAATACATAAATCAAAATTATTTTACTATTATTGTTAGATATTGACACCTCTGTTTCTTTCTCCTTTGCTTTTTGCTATTAGGAAAAAGCAAAGCAGAAACATAAGTATCAATATGTAACAACAGTTGTGTAACAAAAACATTTTCATTTATGTATGTATTCAGGTATTCAGTATCTCTACTGTTTTTATGATTAATAAAAACAAAACCTATACTAAAAATATTACTAAAATATTTAAGTAATTATTGATCACCAAACCACGCCCAGATGGATATGTGATCACCAAGCCATACCCGTCCAGTCACATGATCACCAAGCCATGCCTGTCCGGTCATGTGAGCACTAAGTCACACCCAGCCAGTCACATGATCACCAAGCCACACTCGGACAGTCATATGACCACCAAGCCATAAATTAATCCATGCCCACAGAACTGGTTAAGAAATTTGAATCCCATCCCTGAATTTTGGGTTATCTACAGATTTTCTAAACATCCTTTCTCTGTCGTAATCACATTTATAAAAATATGGTACTAAACATCCTTTCTCTGTCGTAGTCACATTTATAAAAATATGGTACCGCCAGGACAGAATCCCAAGCTAACCCACAACAAACCTCTCTCCTGCAGACATATATTTGCATAACCACTCCTGTATATATTCAAACTATAGATACATGAAAGGATGTCTTGCTTTCATTTTTGCAGAGAAATCAACTCTTTTGACTCATCTGTGGGTTTACTCACCCCATGTAAATTTAGTTTTTTGGCATCACCTTTCAAAACCACCTGGAAGGAAGGAAGGCAACAGATTAGTATCAGAATGCAGGTGCTGAATGACCAAAGCAGCCAATCCCATTGGACATTGCAAAGACAAACAACAGCAGTTGCTAAACATCAACAATATTGATTAATTCAGAACACAACCCCGGACAGACTCTCTGAGTTGGGTAGATCTGGCCCAGACTTTATAATTCTTTAAGGCCTGGTCCCACTGGCCGACGGACGCAAAACGTATGCATAAAGGACACAGCGGACGAGCAAAATTTCAGGGGTGGCTCCATTTGTTGTCATCCGCGCCTCCAAAAAGGTGGTTGAATATTTGTGTCAAAAACAGAAAAGAAAAGAATGGACATGGGTAGTATGTAGTGGGGATGTTTAAAAGGATGTTTCATAGGAAGTTTAGCAGATTAGAAAGCGGGATGGAAGTGGATGAAACCTCGCAAAAGTGGTTCCAGGGGAGAATTTTGAAGCGATACGCAATAGTCGGAAGGGGCAGATGCATAGCGGGATAAAGCGGATGCATCATGGACGTCCTATAACGAAACCAAAGGGGATGCCCACGGCCGGGGATTTGGTGATATGTGGATTTGCGCAAAAGCGTTTCACTGCGCATTGTGGGGGAGTATGAATTGCATTCAGCTCCATGTCGGATATAAAAGGAATGCAGCATGCCCGCAGGCTCCAGAAGATGCAGGCAGAGAGGCAGACTGGAGGCCAGGACCACAGGTGGTGCTGTTTTGGAGATCAGGGACACAATGCAAAGAAGCGCAGCACAAAAACTTCTCTCTCAGCTGGTTCACCTTGGACAGAAGCATCCCTCGGCCCGAACAACCTTCATCACCTACGTGAGCCAGACCCTGGAGAGACTTGCCCGAGGCCCCAGGTACCAAGGTGATGACAGCAGAAGATCACAGCACTTCTGCACAACCCTCAAGGCCCAGCTGGAAAGCTGTTTCCTAACCCAGTCCAAGGTGCTGCTCCTCCACCCCAAGCGAATGTCACCAGCCCTTCCACGGCTTTCACAGCTCCCTCACCTACCAAGTGCATACGACTACCAGGACTTCCCACAGCAGAAGCAGAACTTCCCAGTTTCAGGCCGCAGGTTCATCGCACGGAGCTGACGTGTTAACCGCACAGATGCCAGTCGCAACCAACTGCAGACCAGACAGCCACTACACTCCTCCGCAACCCTTCCTCCACCCACAGCCAAAGCCCGTCACACGCGACAATCTGTCCATCAGTATTGGGCGCTGACACTCTCAAGGTCCTTGATGGAAGTGCCTCTCAACGCTCACAGGACTGAGTCAGCTCTTGATAGCTTCCTGAACACCACCACCACCTGTTGTACCCTCGGGGCCAAAACACCCCAAATGGTGCCTCAGGACCAGCACTCCAGCCACAGCCACCTCCACCATCGCTGCCGGCTGAAACAGGCGTGAGACCAGGGGCATGATCAGAGTGGACTGAGAATAGTGTCAGAAGATTAGTTGTTTTACTTGTTAAGTTTTTATCTTTGCTTAAGACACACTTTACTTTGGTTTCATTTTGCTTATTAATACAGTCATAAAGTTTACCTAGAAAGGTCTTATCTTTGCTCAAGACACTCAGTTTACTATGGCTTCATTTTTTTATCTTAATAAAGTGTGGTTGAAAACTTTGAAAAAATGGTTGTAAACCTTTGCCATGCTTGTGGCGATAGATAAAGGATAGTTGTGGGATAGATAAACGCTCTAGTGACTTTTTTAGCTCGCACCATCCCAGCGATCCAGGATGATTTTCGTCCCCCTTTTTATAGAAAATATCGTTTGTCCACTATGGGCCTTCTACATCTCTTAGAGAACGATACTGAAACATGCCGAAATATATGAGATAACCATCCCAGATAACAAACGTTTTGTCCTGTTTTGAATACTTTATCTACGACAGGCAACGCTTAACATTCCTTTCTATTTCCGTGCTACTAACTGCTGTGTAGACGTTCCGTGTCCTTTTGTTTCGCTCCCTCTTTCCGTTTTCAGCTGCAACGGATGTGATTGAGGGGATGGCCCAGAGGATGCAGAGAGGAACTACAGCGGACGGTTTAACAGAATGAAACGGACAATAGAACATTTGCTTGCCCATATATGTCACGGATGTACATGTACGTGGCGGAAAGTTCATTCCATTCAAAAGTTTTGTTGCAGCTCAAAAAGATTTTTGGCCGATGAAATCGCAGTGGACGGATGCTCGACGGATAGAGCATATGAAACACGTATGCAGTGAGTACACAATGGATGCATACCATTTTCCAACAGATGGCAAGCTTTTTAAAACGTTTTACATCCTCTTTGCATCCGTTAGTGCAGTAGGACCGGGCCTTTATATTTGCATGATTCACATTAGTTAGAGTTTCTCACTTCTCAAGCCTTCCTGTTCTCCCTTGAGCATAGTGCATGATTTTGATCATTTCCTCACATTATTTGAAATTTATGATCTTCAGGCTCTGTTTTGCAGCATAGTTGGTTGCAGGATAATTGCCCATTCCCCAAAAAGGATGCATGAGATTTCTTGTTCCAATCTAGCAAAATAATTTTATTGGTATTTTAAATTTTAAATGGTGTTTAATCATTTCTGCATAGTCAATATCAGTTTGGTAATTCCAGGAGTTGTAATTTTACTATGTCTGGAAAGCAGCAGATGGGGGGTGGGGTTGGAAGTGATATGTGAACGGATCCTGACTATGTAGCCTCAGTTTCTAAATATAAACATACTCTAGTGGATCAGATACCTTTCCTGTAACAGGCAGTCAACAAAAGCTTCAGAGTTTCCAACAAATGATAGATTAAAGCGGTGGTTTCCAAAGTGGCCAGTACTGCCCTTTGGGAAGTGGGATGCCTTGTGGGATGCTAAGAGGCAAGGGGGCAGGGAAGGGGTGCTAAGAGGCAGCAGGGGGGCATTCGAGGCGCTGGCTCCACAGGCTCATCCCATTGAGTCCCTTGCACTACTCCGGTCCAACAGATAAATGTCATCCGTGGATTACCAAGGAAGAGGTAGAGAAAGGGGGGCTTTGACCACATGCCCAGTATCCAGGATCCCACTCAGCCAAGCCTGCCCCTCTTTGTAGTTGCCGTGCCTGACACCAAGTTCACAAGCTGCCCCTCCTGCCAGGGGTCAGCCTCCCAAACTGCCCCCGCCTCCCAGGGCACTGACATCATAGAGGGCGGTGCTGTTCCCTCCTTCCTGAAGATGGTACAGGGCAGGGTTGAGGATGCCCAGGACAGGCAGCGGCAGCTATACCAGCTCCAGGAAGGAGGGAACAGCACTGCCCTCTACAATGTGAGTGCCCTGAGAGGCAGGGGCAGCTTGGGAGGCTGATCCCTGGCAGGAGGGGCAGCCTGTGAACTTGCTGTCAGGCACAGCAACTACAAAGAGGAGCAGGCTTGGCTTAACGGGATCCTGGATATTGAGCATGTAGTCAAAGCCCCCCTTCCTCTGCCTTCCTACCTGTCTGTCTGTCTTTTTGTCTATCTATCTACCTACCTGTCTATCAATATATCTATCTATCTACTAATATATCTATTTATGTTTGTCTATCCATCCATCCATCTGGTCTGTCTGTCTGTCTGTCTACCTATCCATCCATCCACCTGTATCAATCTATGTACCTACCCACAAATATATCCATCTATCTACCAATATATCCATCCATCCATCCAAAAGGTCTATTGGTCTGTCTGTCTGTCTGTCTACCTACTTACCTACCTACCTACCCACCCACCCACCCATCCATATATCTATGTATCTATCTACCTACCTCTATACCCATCTATCTATCCATCCATCCATTTATCCATCTTCCTATCTACCTACCTATCTATCCATCCATCCATCCATCCATCCATCCATCCATCCAAAAGGTCCGTCTGTCTGTCTTCCTGCCTGTTTGTCTACCTACCTATCCATACATTCATCCAAAAGGTCTGCCTGCCTGCCCTACCTATCAGTAGTCTACCTACATACCTACCTACCTACCTGTCTCTCTCTGTCTCTTTATCCATTCATCCATGTTCGAGGCGCCAGCTCCGCAGGTACATCAGGAAAGTACAGCAAAGTCGGGGGGGGGGGGGGNGAAACATCTTTAGCTTCTATTAAAGGTTTTGTGGACGAAACATGGTCAAGACTAACAGGAAGCTCTCACATTTTGTTGAGGCTTTAAACAGAAAAAAATTGGACCAGACCTCCACCTAAAAAATTACTTTTCCCCAATGTATTACAGTGCCAATTATGAAGAAGGCAAAACCAAAATGTACTGGTAAATTACAAGAACACACACATACACACACTCTCTTCTAACCCTACTAGAGCAGGTGATTGGATGAGAATAGATATCTCATTATCTTTCTCCTCCCTGCCTCCTTCTTTATGTCTTTTTCTTTCTGTCCTTTCCTTCCATTCCCCCTTGGTCCCTTTTTCTTTCTTTCCCTCTTCTCTTTTCTTCCTTCTCTCTTTCTCTCTCTCTCTCTCTTTCTTTTCTCTCTCTTTCCCTCTCTCAGGCTCACCCCATTGACTTGGTGCACCATTCCGCTCGGATTTGCTTGGGCAAGTCCCTCCAGTGCGGCGGGCTCAATGGGGTGGATCTGCAGGGCTGGCACCTAGAATGCAGCAGTGGCGGCACGTTTGAAAAGTAGAGCAAAGCCAGAGGTTGGTAATTTTTGCTGCAAAGAATCACAAAAGTTTCTGAACTGTGCACAAGAAGGGACACCACATGTCAATGCAATTCAGCAACACAAAACAAAGAAATACAAATAAAACAAATCAACAAGAATTGGCAAAGCATCTCTGATTAGATTCTATTCACTATTAGAATCTAATCAGAGATGCTTTGCTGATTCTCGTCCAATGACCTGCTCCAGAAGGGTTAGATGGGAGTGTGTGTGTGTGCATGGCTGTCAAAACTCCAAAAAAAGGTCAAGTAGCTCTGGGGAGGCCAGTCGTAATTTAGAACACGTGCTAAACAGCCAGCCATTAAGTGACCACTTGTATTTGGTTTGCCAGTCACCTGGCCATGCCCACCCAGTGATATGACCACCAAACCATGCCCACCCAGTCACGTGACCAGCAAGCCACACTTTCAAATTAGGCCATGCCCACAGAAATTTGAATCCCAGTCCTGGGTGGGGGGCACCGAGGATGAGTTTGTAGCATCAAGGGGGCGGTGGATTGAAAAAAATTGGGAACCACTGGATTAGAGGGCAAAAGCAGGGTTTAGTGTTTCAGATTAATATATTAGCACTAAATGCAGAGTTACAATCAGGAGCTCTAAGAAACTTGTTTTATTCAAGTAGAGTTTCTTGGTTTATTCCACCAGAGTTCATGTGCTTTGATGTGTCTTGCAAGGGCCTCGGCAGGATACTTCTGTATATATGCAATCCCATAACATCAGGCCAGCATAGATGGCTTTGTGCTGATGGCAACTAAAGAGCAGGCCAGGAATGCTTTACGAGTTGACATAAAGTTGGCATGATCTAGACTAGGGCGAAGCCTAGGTAGGCATGTTTCAGAAAATCATAGGATGAGAATGAAATCATCTATGCCAGCCTGAATTCTAGTCCTGCCTCAGGTGTGAAAGTCAGCTGCGTGACTTTGGGTCCATCACCAGGTGACTGAGTTTTAGTTCTGCCTTGGGGAAGAAAGCCAGCTGGGTGAATTTGGGCCATTCTCTTTCAGCCCAACTTACCTTACAGGTTTATTGTGAGGAAAATAGAAGAAGAGCAGAATGCTGTGGGTGTCCACCACCTTGAGTTATTTATAAAAATAATAAAGACAGAATATAAATAAACAAGCAAATAAATAAATCCTAGATACCAGCTCCCCAGGAAGATCAGAATATCCAGATATTTTTAAAGATAAATTTGCAGTGGTTTTTGCATCTCAAAATTACAAACAAAACTTTTACAATGTGTCAAGAAGGTGACATTTAGGCTCCTTCTTTCACCCACTTGTAAACTTGAAAGGAAAAAGAGAAAATGACTCAAATTGCTTATTTACCTCTTTGTATCCAAATTTTTCACTTTGTGCTTGATGTCGAAGTTTGCTGCAGAAAAGAATGGAATATTTTTAGCGATCATCAATGAACATTTCCAATTCGCCTGATTTATGAGGACAGTTCTTGTTTTTTGAACTCAGGATTACAAAACTTTTTGATGTTGTCCTCATGCTACTAAAGATGGAAATAAGTTTCTTTGCAACTTGCCACATTTACATTGTGGGGTTTTTTTTGCCTTTGAAAACTGCTTTATATGCTAGGAGATACCAGCATGTTTAGCTAGCCTTAAGTTTTTCTAATCCTGGCAAGAAGTTTTTGTTCCATTAACTGACAATTTTGCCATTTGTCATGGAAAAACACTAAAATATATATCCAGTCTCACCCTGCTGTCAATAGCTATTGTCCTCTGGTGGCAAATATTACTGAATGGATTATAGTTTTCCTATAATAACAACATTACGATCCATTGTGGCTTTAAACATCCGATTAAACATTTGTGTATTTTTTTTAAAAAGGAAACTCTGCTGATCAGTTTAGTAATAGCACACACTCAGCATGGGAAAGACTGTCCTTGATTTATTTCGAGTTTTATTATTTTTATTCCATAGGCATTTTACCTTATTTAATGCTCAGAGTAATTCCCCACAAATAAAATCAAGTTTATAGGCAAATTATACAGGAATCATCATAATGGATCTTATAAAAATGCTGGAGAAAATGTTTTCAGACTGCAATATTGCAAATATAATGGCTAAATATACAATAGAAGGTTGCTGGATTGTTTCCTTCAAGGATAGATAGAAGCCTCTAGCTTGGAGAATGGGGAAAAATGCTCACCCCGAGGCCGCTTCTCCCAGCCAATCGAAGTGGCTGGTGACTGCATTTGGGAAGCTTCCATTGCCCGAAAAAGACTGCCTAAAAACGAGGGACACGGGCAGCCAAACTGAGCCCTGAAGCGGCTGGGGACTCTGACTTCAAGGGAACTTTTGTCTGCCAAAAGAAGCAGCCTCGTGGTGAGGGGAGTGTGTGTGTGTGCGCTCACCCCGAGGCTGCTTCTACCGGCCGAAGTGGCTGGTGACTGCATTTGGGGAGCTTCCAGCGCCCTAAGGAGACTGTCTAAAGGACACGGGCAGCCACGCCATGCCCTGAAGCAGCTGGGGACTCTGCCTTTGGGGAGCTTTTGTCGGCTGATAGAAGTGGCCTCGCGGCGAGATACATGCGTATGGGCCGTTCTAGGTGGGGGAGGTAATTAAGCCATCCCCGAAAAGACGGTGTAGCCGTTTTTTCAGGGGTCAAAAAAAAATAAGGCCTGGGCTTATTTTGTGAGAAACACGGTAGATATTAGATTCTCACTCAAACTTCTTGGATAATTTCTGGAGCAGACTCTGAGTCATAAAACAGATTCAAAAGCATAAATCATGTGAAGCAAAGGGATTTATAGATCACAGGAGTTTATAGTACAGATAGTCCTTGACTTACAACCATTCATTTAGTGACCCTTTGCAGCTTCAATGGCACTCAGAAGTGACTTATGACCATTTTTCACACTTACAACCATTGCAGCATCCCTGTGGTCATGTGATCAAAATTCAGATGTTTGACAATTGGAATGTATTTATGAGGGTTGCAGTGTTCCAGTGTCATATGATCCCCTTTTGTGACCTTCTGACAAGTGAAGTCAATGGGGAAGCCAGATTTGTTTAACAACTGTGATACTAACCTAACCACTTAACAACTGTGGCAAGAAATGTAGTAAAAGTCACTTGATAAATGTCTTGTTTAACAACCAGAAATTTTGGGCTCAATTGTAGTCATAAGTCAAGGGCTATCCTGATATTATAAATGCACTTGATCATGATTGCAAAATAGCAGACTATTTACACTAGGCCTACTCCTAGTTCCACTATATTTCTCCATTTGGTTTGTGGTGGAAAAGCAAACTAACAAAACAAAACAGGGAAAAAAACAAATGTGTGTCTACTTATACTTGTACCATGCTTATCTGCTATTTGTAGCAACATGCAGAATCTCAGAAGACAGAGTTCTATGTTTATTAATAAGATTGTAATATTATTTGCATCCATTTATATTTCTAATGAACCATGAAATATCAAACGTCTAAGAAGAAATATATACATCTATAGTACATATTGCCTGTACAGGTAGTCCTTGAGTTATGACCATAATGGAGCTTGCTTCTGTAGCTGTAGTTTATGATGGTCATTAAGTGAGTCGATCATGTTACCAATCCAATTTTCAACCTTCTTTTTGAGTGGTGGTTAAGCAAATACTACAGTCATTAAGCAAACTCATGGTTTCCCACGGGGAGTTTTGCCAAAAACAATAAATTAATGCCAGTTTTCCACAAAATCATCTGAAAACATGGTCATGAGACTGCAGGATGCTGCAAAGGTGGCCTGGTTATCAGGTGCCCAAAGTGATTGCAGGAGATGGTGGTGACCATCAGAACTTTTAATCCAAGTTATAAGTAACCCCCCCCCCCCNCCATTGGAACTTCAAAGGGTCACTAAGCAACTGGCCATAACTCAAAGGCTACCTATAACTTGTGAATCTCATTGCTCACGGTTTGTTGCGGGGGGGGGGGTGTAGCCCAGAAGTGCCATAAATGCTGTCAAACAAACAAATCAATCAACCTCCAAATGGAGATCAATTGCTACAATTACACTTACCAAAAGTGATTTTTTTTCTTTCAAAAAGCAATTAGACTTACTTTGTTTCTCCTTGAAGATGTTTTGCTTCTCATCCAAGAAGTTTCTTCAATTGCAAGCTGAGGAAGCTTGGATGAGAAGCAAAATGTCTTCAAGGAAAAACAAAGTCCAGTTGCCTTTTGAAAACACACCCTTGAAAAAAACACCATGACAGAGAATCTCCATAGATCACAGTGTCAAAATCACTGCATCACATTGCCATCACATGATATTTTGCAACATTTTTCCCATTTGCAGAGCTTTGGTGGGCATGGTGTCAGCTTTAAAAATTCAGCTGTCACATTTCATGGAAGGGGGGTGGAGGAGTTGAAAAGTTCAAGGTTATTCTGCATGTCGTATTAAGAAATTCCAGTTGCAGTTAATTGGTTCTCGTGATTTATGAAGTGTAAAAGTGGGAGAAGGTGGATTCTGTGTAATGCGCGAAAATAATTTCACTTTCAGAAAGTGCCTTAGACATACCAGATCTGTTTCTAAATAAATCAATTGGAGAGAAAATGTCTTGGAGTGATTGATATCATGGATACTTTTTGGATTTATTTCCCAAAGTCATCTTTTATTTTTTGAAGGGGCTTAGCTGATATCCCAGAGTTCTTTTCCCAGAGATGGAGAAAGATGAATAATCAGCCAAAGTTGGAGATGTGCAGAGGGGAACGTATGGGGGCCCTCGCTTCGAAGCATTAACTGGATCTGCCAGCCCTTGTTTGGAGGAGATGATGCTTTCAGAATGGCAGTAGAAGAGATTTTGGATTTAAATCATTTAAACCCAATAAGTTGTTGTAACCCAGATGTAACCTAGCTGTCTGAAAAGAAATATTTCTCTAGCCCCAAGCATGTGGCTATTCTGTCAGATTGGAGAGAAGAGAGACAATTGGAGTCAGAATTCTCTCAAGAAGACACCCCCCAGATTTATCCTGAAAGTCCATCAAGGACAGTTACATCAACAGTTCCAGAATTTAAAGGTGACAGGCCTGGTCTCACAGTCTGTTTGGATGGGTGGAAGCTTGAGACCACCCATATTCACTTACCCAAGTATTGTGAGGGACGAGAAGACTATACAGATGCCAGTTGGAGGACGCTAGGAAGAAGCATCAACTGAGAGAGGTATGGTGCAGCCTCTGAGGCAATCCCCTCATTTTCCAGGAGGAATTTTGCCCCCTGCAGAGAATATCCTTCCAGGGTGGGGATTTTATCTAGGCCAGGGGTGGATTCAATGCCAATGGCAGCCAGCACCAATACAGCCCTGGTCTGAAGGGGTGTTGCCCAGACAGCAAATAGCAGCCACTTCCCCTCCACCAGACCAGGGAACCAGGCCACACCCATCTTCCTCCTGGGAACCACAAATGCAGCCCCAACTGGCAGCAAGGCCACAGGGATCCCAATTCCAGAGAGGCACCACCCAGCCAGGATTCAGGGGGGGGCTACCCAGCCTACATACACCACCCGGCCTGTTCCTTTCATTCCAGTACAACCTGCAGGGGCCTGGCATGTGCCACCTCCGCAACCACGACCCAGGCCAGACTGAATACCCTTTGAGGCTGTATTCGATGGCCGCCATGAACATTTCAATTACTTCCTCACTCGAATCCGATCCCATGTAGAACAATTTGGAGATAAATATGCCACAGAGCGCAATTTGGTTACGGCCATAACAAATGGGATGAATGAAGGCAGGGTAGCAGAGAATGAAGAGAAGTAATGGAAATGAGACAAGGCAAGCGACCCTTGTCAGAATTTATTGGGGACTTTAGAAGGGTCGCAAGCCACCTCATGGATTGGCCTGAAAGGATGACTTCACACAATTTAAAAAAAGCCATTGATCCAGAAGTAAAGAAGGCCTGTGAAATTAGGGGAATTCCCAGAGACCTTACAATCGTGGTATGTTGCATCCCTCAGCTTAGTTTGCAGCATCAACCCACACAGGAAACCCCTTCCAGCAGCCCAACCTAAGAGAATTGTGGTTAGGAGGCCATCTACCGGATCAGCCGAACCTGCTTGTACCCAACCCATCAGAGTGCTGAAGTGTTACTGATGTGGCCAAGCTGGCCACAGAGCAGCAGACTGTCTGGCCCCTGCTCCTGTACCACAAGCTCTGCAGTCGAAATCTAATCCAGCTGTTAGAGGTTGGAAGAATCAAGGAAGACCTCCAGGCAGGGGCAGGTTCACCAAACACAGCTGGGAATGTCCCCTCTGCACAGAAGGGAGCAACGGACCACCAGACCGACACCACATCCCCGAGAAACCAACCTGCAAAGATGACCCAATGGTGAGTGATCCCATCATACCTTTTAAAGTCAAGGTTAAGTTAGTGATACCAAACACGGGGGAGACCAGGGAGTTAGAAGCTGTCATTGATACTGGGTGTTCTAGATGTCTTATCAGACTCCCCATAATTGAACAATTGGGCATAAAGACTAACCCACTAAAATGCACAATCAGCAAGTGGATGGAACCTTAATTGGAGGCATCCCAGCCACTCAAATGACAGAATTGATCAAGATGGAATTAGGGCCCCATTGCGAACTCATACGCTTCATAGTGGCCCCCA
>BHFT01038032.1:0-27027 GCA_004320025.1 Laticauda laticaudata | reverse complement strand
TTCTAAACTCTTGCTAAGAAATAAAGACTTTGCTGTTGGAACCCGGTCTACCTCGTGTTTTTCCGGACAAAACAATACTAATAATTTAGGGCTTCCATTCAGTTATGTCCAGTTCTCAAAGACTCAACATATGCCTGCAGTTTTCTTGTTTATTTCAGAAGTGGTTTGCTATTGTCTCCTTCCTATGCCTGAAAGTGAATTTGGATTGGAGAAAAATTGGAGAAAAATGTGAGAAATGTCCTATTTTTATCCTTCTCTTGATGGAAATGCTATTTCAGAATAGAAATCCAATCTCACTGTATAGGTTGATACCTATATGGGAGAATGTGATCCCAAAGAAAACGGTATCCTTTATCACATATTACTTTACAAGCAATAACAAGCATCAGAATATATTTATTTAGGAAATTTATGATAATCCATATTCCAGAATGGACTATGGGGAGCAAACAAAAATAAAAACACATTGCTGGTTGCACAGTCAGCCAGATGTTTAGACTGGATTTTACAATTTTGTGCACCTATTGAGCCTTCCCAAGCACCTGGGATAGGCAGATATTCATGGTTAATAATATTAAAGGTATCATCACAGGATACAAGCTGTTCCAAGTAAAACTGTCTTTTTCAGTTGACTGGTGGTGATGCCAATGGTGCTCAAGTGATGCTCCAGATGTTTTGAGATTGCACCTTGGTCACATATTACTATTGGTACTATCTTAAGCTGTATTTTGCAACAGTTATTCTACTACTTTTTGTAGCTCTTTATATTTAGTCCCCCCCCTCTTCTGTTCTATTGTCTCCAGCTGTAAAAACAATGGAGGAGAAATCTGTAAAATTATAGTGCTACAACATTGATGCCAACATTGGAAGGTGGTCCAGACAGAAATAAAGATGAACTGATTCTATTTTATTATGAGGTTACAATTAAGAGAATTTTGCAAGTTTGGAAGTATATTTCTTCCCCATTGTATTTACAGTCCCAGAAACTAGGTGGGGTCCCTTCTGAGACATTTGCCATGCAACACTCCTTTTGTGGACCAAGTTGCCTCTTATCTGACTATTCCCTTTTGGTTCTTGCCCTGTCCCATAAATTCATTCCCACATAACATTATATCATATTTCAAATTTCCTCCATTGCCTTCATATAAATTACAGGTGTCAAACTTGATTATGTTATGTAACATAATCTGATGTATTGAGATATTTTTTGCCGTTGCGGAGCTGGGATGGGCATGGCCTGCCCATGGGCCACCAGTTTTATAGGCCTGATATAGATGTTAAAAAGAAAAGTCAAGAAAATTTAAAATTGGGCTCCATAATGCAAGACTTTAGGTCTCAGCCTTTTCCATGATTAAAAGAAGAATCACTGAGGAAAAGTTCTCTCTACCTCATTCATTCAGGGCCAGCCATGACCATTTATTGCTAATCAAATATTTTTCCAGCATTAATTTTTCTATCTGGATGAATAAGTTTTTCCTTTTTAAAAATATGCTTAAGTTGTTGTTTGGATTCACATAAAATCACTGCAAGATAACAAAATCTGGCTGACTTCATCCCCTAGTTCCAACCCCTAAGAATTCCACTTCAATCTTTGCTTTAGATATTTTAGACAGATTTTTATTTGACAAGATTGATGCGGACATAGCCAAAATACATGTTTTTATATTCTTAAATCCTTCTTTTACCTGGAGAATACAAAGGGAAATTACATATAGCTTGTAAGATGAAAAAGCTTCATTTTACATTAATTAAGTCATGTTAATTATACTCAGACCCTGATATTATATATGGCTACCCTAAAATATACTAATGAGATAATAAGATATCCCCTCAATGAACCATTGGAGAAGGCTCTGTGATTAACATTTTCAAACATGAAAGAACAGGTGTGCTAGTAAATTTGACTTATACATACTTCAGTTGAAATGGGGATCAGTCTGGGAAATATGAAATAGGTCAAGCTTAATGTACTGCTTCAATTTTATTCCCTTTTTTCAAATAATGGAAATACCTCTTATTAACTCCATTTCAGGCTCATAGAGATCCCAATGTGAGGAGATGTAACAAAAACAGTCTTGATTATCTTGAACTAAGAGAGAATAGTCATTTTTCCCTAGAGTATTTTCTTTAAATCATGGAGAGTACAGATGTATAACATCCATTACATACTTTGAATACAAAATGTATTTTGTCTGTTATGTCTTTTATATCTTTTAAGACATAAAATCATACAGCATTAGGGAAACTTAACAGTGTACACACTTAGTCACCTAGGCCCTAGGGAAGCAATATATATTAAATGTACTTCTTCCAAAAAATCATATGACTTCCATGAAACAGGCCTCAAGCATTTACTTGTATGTTTTTATAAGTTATGTTAATAATAATCATTTGAAACTTGCCCTACAAAAAAACACAGAAAATAGAAGAATCCATATCATTTTAAATCTAAAGCATCTCCTTTCACATCTTCCCCTCTCAAAAACCAATAAATTCTTCCAAAAGAGAACAAACTCTTTCTTTAAAAAAAAAAACTTTGTTTTTATAGCAGGGTATATTTTGATTTTTTTTAAAAAAGGACATAACTAACAGCTAGAACAAATGGAGCATGTTATTACAGATATTCTCAATTACTTTCAAATGACAAACAGGTGTGGCTCCATAGACAGTGTAAACTGATTGCAGCAAGATAAACTGTAAATTCTACAAAAAATATTCAAAAAAATGATGGCTACCTTTCTTCTTGTACTGCCTTCCCCCAGAATTGTGCCATAATCTACTATTTTACTCTTGAGTGGAAAAAGTTAAATAAAACCACACATCCTAATATTGCAGTAAAAAGAAAGGCAAAGATCACAGTGTTTTTTTCATAAGAGAAGAAAGCTCATATACAGTTTTGAGCATACATGTATGCATGACAGTGCAAACACATGCCAGGTCTCTCTATTGAAATATGTGTGTCTTTATTACTTTTTGATGTGTGTGCACATATGTTACCGTGTTTCTCATATAATAAGGCCGGGTCTTATTTTTTTTTTTTTGAGTCCTGAAAAAATGGCTAGGCCGTCTTTTTGGGGTGACTTAATTCCCCCCCTTGCATCTTCGGGTGGGCGGGCAATGCCAACTTGGATATTGATGTCGGTGTTGGTGGGGCACTTAGTATCGGGGTCAATGCAGGCAGCACCATAGCCGGGTGTGCAACAAAAGTACTTCCTAAGGCAAGCCCCCCCCCCCACCATTCCCCCCATTTCGCATGTTTTAATATAGGCCTTAATTTGGGGGGAGGGGCTTAATTTCATTTCATGCCTATAAAACATGCTGGGACTTCCTATTGGGGGAGGCCGTATTGTTGGAGAAACAGGGTAGACATTGATAGGCAGTGTTTCAGTTGTGCACATTTGCATGCAACAATTTACATACAGATGTACCTCTTCAAGCACAATTCCTTTTCCTTCCCCTGGACATAGAGAACAAAGTTTATCCCTTATTCAATCAGAAGATTAAAAGGAATTATACTGCCTGCTTTCCAGCATTAACAGTAACATGGAATTAATTGTCTGCACTATTTCCAGTTGGCCAACAGATCATATAGGAACAACAGACAGGGCTCAAAGGATTAAGCAATATAAAATAACTTACATGTGTGATATTGGAAAATTAGGAAATTAGTCTGAGAAGAAAAGAAGTGTAGAGATGTCAGACATGTATCAGACATGCAGAAGAGAAAAACACTTATTACCTACACCTACAATTGAGATTTGGAAGAAGCAATCCCAAACGGATTCTCCATGGGTAACTGATGCATCCATTAGTAAACCATTTCATAACCTAGGCTACCATATTTCTTCTGCAATACTCAGGATGACCCTAAGAACCTAACAGAATCAAATATTTCTGTTCTTTGTATTTTTGCAACCCAGATATAGTAGATATACATTATTTGACTTAGTGTGATCATTTTTAGGATGCGGATTTAATTTCAAGTATTTTTTTCATATTACTTAACAATTCCAATAATGTGCTAAAAAGAAAATGTGATATTCCATATGGATCAATATAGCCAGAGAGTTCTGTAGAATTCTTCTGTTATCTTTCTCCCCAGTAAGACAAAAAAAAAAATAAAAATGCAAGCCACAAAATGCAGAATGACTAGCAAAGCATAATGTGAAGAACATAAGCATTTTAGTGCTTCAGAGTACATCTTATTTGGTCTAGTCCCATTATTAGTCAAAATTTTGGAGATATCCCATGGAAATAAATACCAAATATAAACCAGGAAAGCAATTAGAAAATATTTTATCTACCATCACATCACGCACACACTGGTTTTTAATCTATAGCAGAGATATATAACCACCTCGGTTCTCATGAAAACTTCTGAGAACTGGCATTATACCTGAGGCAATTTAAAAAAAGGAAAACAAATAAAATAATGGAATCTGTTCCTATTGATTCAGGAGATATTGAAACATTTCTTCAAACTACAACCTCAATGCTGTATCTCAAACTCTCATGGCTTAAGGAATTTTAAATGTTGTTTATACCAGAAGAAATATATGTTTAAGAGATACAATCCTTGTATAGGCTGATGGGGAGGAAAGAATGGTAATAGATGTAAGAATTATTGCCTTGCTGTAAATAATTAGACTTTTTGTTTTTGTTTTTTAGACATATTTTGTGGTAAGGTCATTTCTCTTGACTTGGTCCATATTTCTATAGTTCTGGTCTTCAGAGTCAATTTTTGAAAGAACAAAGATAAGAAAATAAACTGGAAAGACGAGCAAGTATCCTATATGTTTTAAATAAGGACAATGAAATCAAAGCGAAATTGTTTTTACTTTTAATCTTCACTTGTTACATTTATTTGTCTTTATTCCTGAATAAGTTACCTCATGAATTTTTTCCAGTATTTTACAAGCATTTCATTTATATTAGTTATATATACATTATGTAGTTCATGACAAATTTAAAAAGTTTATATGGAATTCTGAAACACCATTTTGTTATTATGTCAGACAAGAAGTTGAAACTTGGGTTATTAGATTAAAAATGCACAACATTTTTGGGACTGAAGTGATACTTGAAAAAGAGGATAAGGCAATGAATATAAATCCAATGTTCTTTTAAATAAAATTAAATTGATTGCATAGGTAATATGAATATTGCTTATGAAACCTATAGCTCTTGCATAAATGCATAAATACAGGATGCAATTTGGAGTATGTTGTACAATCATTAGTCTTATGTAATTTCAGTGCCAAATATTTCTACAGAAAGTTGACTTCTTGTAGATCTCTTCATGAACATAGTGTAAAAATCTAAAGATGATATATAAAATATACTTGGTACGTTTGCCACCATATCCAGTCAGTCATTTCTAGCAGGTTCAGATGAATGCACACAGAGAACCTTTATGATGTTTTTGCTAAATACTGAAAAAAAACTCTTCAAGGAACCAGGTAAATATGGGCATGATCTTCTATCGTTTTATATAGAGATAGACTCAGAAAGGGGTGGGATACGAAAGGGTTAACTATCAGTTCGGGATTTATGAGATTCCCTGCCCGATGTGAGCCACACCTATAAATCGTTATAAATTATCATAAGCACATCATGAGCACGCTGCCTGCCAAGAAGCAGCCTTTGAAACAGCCATCTTTTCTTGTTTTTTTACCTGCAGCTGTGGCTCATTCAGCAGCTGAAGTTGAAAAATCAGGAAATAAAGAGCAGGTAAGAGCCCGGGTGGGCAGGTGAGCAAAAACATCAGCAGACATAGCACTCAGATTAACACAAATAAGTTTAACACCACTGTGTAGTATACCTAGCTCTATCATCTTCACCCTCTATCTTTACCTCTGAGTCCCAGGGTGGGTTTCTACTGGTTCTGTCCACCTCTTTAGAACTGGTAGTTCTGAAGAGCAGCAGACATAGAACTGCTAAACTTATTTGTGTTGATCTGAGTGCCTTCAAAATATTATATATTAAACAAATGAAGAATAGCTAAGAAATTGATGGTATGCCTCCTTTTCTTACTTAATATAGGTGCCTTCTATTGAAAGGAACTTGATACAGAACACAGTAAAAATGTAGTACTGCCATATTCCATTTAAAAATATTTAATCAAAGAGCTAAACCAGACATATTAATGTTTTAGTACCAGATTACATCACCCCCCAAACCAAGGTGAAAAGTCATGGTTTTACTTGTAAAAAAATTCAACCATTTCTAAGAAAAACTTTTTTTTTTTAATGTTAGACTCAGGGATAGGAGTCAAATTTTGTAACAACTGATTCTGTGGGCATGGCGAGGTGGGCATGCCTTTTTTTGCAGCACACACACACACACACACTGTATTTTTTGGGCCCTCTGGGCCTCAGGGAAGCTTCCTAGGGGGTGTTTTTGCTCCCAGGAAACTTCCCTGGGGCTCAGGAAGGCAAAAGATAGAGGGGGCATGGGATGCTGTGTCCCCCCCCCTCCATTTTTTGTCTTCTTGGGCCTCAGGGAAGCCTCCTTGGTGAAGCAATAAGTAAGCGAGGGGAATCCCGGCACAGCTGATCATAGGAACAGCTGATCATCAGGCGGAGGAAAAAGAAATACCTGAAGGAGTAACTGGGAGGGGAAAAATGTAGTCAGCAATGTCGGGTATGCACACAGTGTTGTGCATGGGCAATAAGGATTGACTGGACAGGGAAGAAAGGGCAGGTGGAGTGGGGCTGGACCAGTCAGGAGCACGATTTGCTGGTTCTCTGAACTGCAGAGAATAATAAGAACTGGTTCTATAGAACTGGTCTGAACCAGTAGAATCTCACCCCTGACTGGATTCTAGTATAAAATGTTCATCCCTGAACTGTGCATGATTTACAGATTTTTCCAAAGGGAAGATGATTTTAAATTTAAGGTGATTTTCCTCTACAATGAAAGAATAAATTAAAACAAACCAATCAACTGTTAGGATTCTAGTTAACATACCCAAAGAAATCAAAACTCCAAGGAAGGCATACCATTTTGCATTTTTTTTAAAAAATATCTGCGGCAAAATTAAGGATTTTTCAGCCTGATTTTACAAAGAAACATTTATTATTATATAATATATGTCTATATATACATCTTCTTTGTTTTAGTTATATATTCAAAACACAGTATCTATCTATATAACATTTGCATGCACTAGAACTAGAGCACTGTGTCTTGGATTCCTGATCAACTTTAAAGCCCTATATGGTTTGGGAACAGACTCACTCCAATTACGTCCACTTACCCCATCAGGCTAAGCAGGCATGTTGTAGGTTGTGCTAACCAAGGAGGTTAATGCTGTTGGCCTTCTGGAAGACCTTCAAGATTTGGTTTTCACTATCAGATCCCACAGAAGTGTGGAGTTTATTAAATGATTGGTATAGTGTACATTGACTCCACTCTTCTCTATCTTTCATTAATAAAATTTTTAATTTTTAAAAACAATTTTAATGTTGAGCTTTTGTTTCAATTGTGTATGATGTGTATGACCCCCAGAGTCACATGCAAGTGAGACAGGTGGCTATATGGATCAATCAATCAATCAAACAAACAAACAAACAAAATTTGTATACTCCCCTGGACTATTTTATTGCCTACTGAATGAGGATTTGAACTTCTTCAACCCTTGCCTGTCATTCTGACTGCTACACTCTACAGAACTGGTCGCTTAGTTACATACCAACATTGAATCCTGTATTTTTTGCACCCTGATCTGACTTATAATAGCAAATGAGAGAATAGTGCACAATATTGTAATATAGCAACCATAAAAAGAGTATTTTATCCCATGTATTCATCTGAACATTAAGGTACATATTTTATACTTCCATATTTTCAATAATGACTGTCCGTCTATAATAAACTTTTATTTCAGTATATTTGAAATTGGATCTCCTGTAGTTCAAAGCTAATTGCTTATTAATAAAGCTGGAATAGTCTCATTTATTTTGTCTGAAGCTGTTGCTCTTTTACTATTCTTCTTAATTTTAGAAATATAAGGCTTTCTTTCTTGCTGGCACACATAATAATGTGAAGTTTTTAATGAACATCATAATGATGTGGATGGATTCTGATTTTCCATCATTATCTACATTTAAATGAACACCCATGCTAATGAAAATGATTCATACAACATAAATTTTCACTATGAACACAGATTATTAAAATGACCAATCCTTCACCAAAGAACAAAAAGCAAGAGCTAAATCAATGCAAATATTTCTCAGTTCAAATTTCAGAAATATTATCCACTTAGTGCCTTTTATATATAAAAAAACCTATTTCTAAATTTCCCCCTAGTAACTGCTGTGCAGAGGATATATTATCACTGTCCTTTCATAAGCTTCACCTTTATTCATATCTGTTCTTTTCTACTTTCAAATTGCAGTAACATCAATATTACATATTTTTAACAGCATGAGTAGCCTGGACTTCCAAAAGCAATATTTAAATTCAATTTATTTTTCATGGTACAACCCCAAAACATACTGATTTTACTACTGTACTTATACATATTACAAAGTACAGGTAGGCACACTGTCAAAAAGTGACACATTTCCAGAGTCAAAAGGCAATGGCCTTTGGAATTACAGAGATCCCCAAATACCTGTTTCCTCTTGGCTGGTTGACCTACTAGTTGTTTCTACTAGCTAGCAGAAAATGAATCTTAATTACAGCAGTAGGAAACTCAATAAACTATAATAAGCTTCTCTTATGACTATGGGGCGCAGATGGGGTGGAAACTATCAGATCATAAGAACAAGTAGTTAGATAAGGAAACCTAAACTTATTGGTAGTTTCATGTTCCAATGAATAAGGACATACATTCAATTTCATAACAATTCAACAATTCACAACAATTCATTTGTTGCCTGAGAAGTACAAAAATAGCCAGAGAAATAATTGAAGCATGGGAAATGGGCCCTCTGTCAATCAGTAGGAGTGCTGATTTACCACTTGCCTGTCAGGTACTTAGGAGTTGAGAGCACAGCAGGCCAAGTAAACAATAATGAACAATTCAATAGCCTACCATCAACTCTCTAATTAATAACTTAAAGCTACAGATAATGAGGAACCATATAAATACAATGAGAACAGTTCAGTGTACATTTTCTGGAGAGAGAGAAGTTCCCTAATGATGGTCTCCAGCATGAGACCAAAAGCTTGGAAGAATAAATCTTTCGTCCTGGTGGACAACTCAGACTAGACCCTTCTATATTAATTGCTTTTGTTACATTAATTGTTATATTTTGCTTTGAGGTAGTGCTTTATTTAAGGAACAGTGCATAGAACAAATACATCGTTTGGAGGAGCCAAAATTATCTGGACTTAGCTAAAATTAATATATGAAATTCTGTATTGATTCAGACCTACTATCCACTATTTTCTTCTCCAACAGAGATTCAGTGTGACCTTGCATATCCTTCTTGACCCTTCTAAATAAACTCCTTAGTAAATGAAGATGGCAAAATTAAATGACCACAAGTTCTTTATTTAGGTGTCTTTGAAATTCAGCCACTACTTCCAATGTTAACAACATGGTAGGAAATATAAATATACTATTATCTAATTATAAACACATCCAGATTTCCATTTATTGACATGTAAATAAGTATCTGTATTTAACTAGATGTCCAGAGAATTATTAAAAAATTGAATTTTTATAATTCAATTCAATCAATATATACCATATTTTTATGGTATATTTTTAGAAAATATTTATTTTATACTAGACCATCTATATCCCATTGGGTCCTCATTTCAGAGATATTTCTTTATCAGACTCCTCATTGCATTCAACAAAGTTATAAAGTTCTTAAAAATTCAGGGGACTATTTGGAGATCTATCTGTCTTGAAAGACGCCCATGTTAAATCATATAGCACAATCAAATATCAGAAATCTACCAAAGGAAAAGTTTTATTTTTGTGTGATATCATATTTTGTGTGATATCATAAAATGCTTTATGATAATTTATATTGTACGATGTTATAAAATGCTTTATGAATTTTTTCCAAATGTCAACTCCACAGGAGTCATGGGTCCATGGCTGGATTTATATTACTTACAGATATTTACATTATGTAAATTAGACCATTTGAGCTATTTTGGTTCAATAGGTAAGAGTTTGACAATTTATTTCAGAGTTGTGTTATGACCTAAACAGATAAGCAGAATGACCAAGAGTAGATAAAAATAGCATTGGGAGGGGGAGTGACTTCCAGCTTCCTGTCAGTTTTCCAACTGAGTTTCCTCATAGGAAGCTGGGTGGGAACACCTCTAAAATCTTCCTCCCGCCCTTCCTTCCACCAATCAATCAGTATAGAGCTGGAAGGGATCTTGGAGGTCTTCTAGTCCAACCCACTGCTCAAGCAGAAGACTGTATACCATTTCAGACAGCAAGCTGTCCAGTCTCTTTTTAAAGACACCCCCCCCCCCCGTGATAAAGCACCTACAATGTTTGAAGGCAAGCTGTTCCACTGGTTAATTATTCTCAGTGTTAGAAAATTTCTCTTTAATTCCAGGTTGCTTCTCTCCTTGATTAGTTTCCATCCATTGTTTCTTGTCCTGCCTTCTGGTGCTTTGGAAAATAAGTTGACCTTCTCTTTTTTGTGGCAGCCTCTCAAATACTGGAATACTGCTATCAGTCACTCTTCTCAACCCACAACATCAGGCTTGGGTAACAAAACTGTCACAATCAGTGAATCAACACTCAGTTAACTCACTCCCTGCCCCCAAAGCAGACTTTGCACTTACAGAAAAATGGCACCAAAAAAGAAAAAAACGTACTGTTCCCCCAAAGAGAAGGAACCAATTGCCACAAAGGTTATTGAATCAAATTTTTCTGGATGGTAAAAGTAATAACAAGAATTGGGATAGAGGAAAATTGATTAATATGACAGGTCTATGATTAAAGATTAATAAAAGAAACTATATCATAGGTAATTTACAGCTTCTCTGCTTGCCTATTTTTTGTTTCAGGATTAAAATTTGCCATAGTTCTCAGTTGTACTGTTTTGCAATGCTATATTATGTTCCTATTACACTAATCAATTATGAAAGCCCCAGAGTTATGGAGGAGAAAAAGGAAATCTTTTATCAAGAGCCAGTTCCTGTTTCCTGAATTGTGATCCAACTCCAAATACTTTCCTCCAGATAATAGAGTTCAGTCAGACTTCGGATAAGGAACAAAGAATAAATAATAACCACATTACATCGACAGGAACTCCAGTCATATACATGGCTCTTTACATGGAAGGAAAAAGCAGATGTTTATCAGCCAGCTACCTGAATATGAAGGATGATCAACATTTCTTATGATTTTCCAATGAGCTATACCATTTCAAATGTTATATCAGTGTTCATAGGACACAGCACAAATTGCCATTCTAGCAATAATTTAAGTCATCATTTCCTGTACAAGAAGTGATCTCATTCAAGGTGTAAAGGTCATGGAATGGAGAAGGAGAAAAGGTGTACTGCTTTGGAATGGAAGTTATGTTCTATGGAGCAAGTTCAGCCCTTTCTTTCAAAATCCCACTCATAAAATTAAATACCCATAACAGTGAAGGAAACGTGTTGACTTTGTATTATTTTTAGTTATGGCCCTCCAGCAATCTTTTAGTAATTTTACTCCAAGGAGCTAAGGTAAACTCCAGTTTGAAAAATAAAGCAAATATTTTCTTTTAATTATTCTTTCAAGAAATCACTTAAAGGAGACTCACCCTGGGTCATGTAAAAGTGCTATCACAAATCTTTTAAGTTACAAACAAATTAAAGAAGAAACATGTCTAGGCATAGTGCCACAATAACCATTATTTGATTAAATAAAATAAAGATTGTGCTTATAAAAAAGCCAGATGTTTCCATGTGATCTCCAACAAATCTAAGTTATGTTAATAACTTAGATTTGTTGGAGATCACATGGAAACATCTGGCTTTTTTTTGGAAGCAACAAAACAACAATAAAGATAAAAAATAAGCAAGTGAAAGATCCCTGAAATCAATAGAACAATATTGACAAAATCAATAGAACAGTATTAGATTGCAATCCATTATGACTTCTCTGTTATCAGTGCTTTTTTTTTTTTTGAGAATGGNTCAATAGAACAGTATTAGATTGCAATCCATTATGACTTCTCTGTTATCAGTGCTTTTTTTTTTTTTGAGAATGGAAATGGAGGTTTATTGTGCTAAACAAAAAATGCCCACATAAAATGTTGAATATTTTTAGAGTTGAACTGGGTTTGAAAAATACTAAGATATTGCTTCCCCCCCCCCTTTTTTTAAATGTCAATCTTCATATAACAATAATACTTTAACAGTGTGGCATCAGTATATCATACATCTCCCATTGCATTATATTCATATTAATTCATACTTTTTCAATATTTATTTTCAGTCTTACTCTCTCCAAATGCCTACTACTATATCAATTAAACATACCTAATAATTCCATTATTCAATTTTCTTTGTTTTCATTTTTTTTTTAATGAAAAATTCTCATTTGGCAAGCAGTATAGTTCCAGGTTTCACCTCTCAATACAAACATGACCATAGTTACCTATTCATTTTATTTGTTTAATTTCATATTGCATCATTCTTGTCATTATTAAATATTAAGCTTATCTTATCCAATCCTAATTCATGTTCTCATATCGTATTTTACGATATTATCTAAAATTCTTACCTCAATTCTATATTCATTTATTCAGTTCCAAATCTAATATATCTTCTTCCATTTTTCTTAGTATATTCTCATAGCTTTCCCCCTTCTTCACCAACTCACCAGGGTGGTTCTGGTCTCGATTGGGATCCTCCAGCAAGAGAGCTTGGGCAAAACCATGCACAATCACGAATTCCTCACCGACACAGACAAGGAACAAACTGGAAGTCCTCTGTTATCAGTTCTGTTGTTTGCCACTAATTTATCGAATTGAGAGATGGAAGGCAGGAATTAAAGAGTATGCATGGTATCTTATCTAAAGTGCTTCAGGAAACTTTCAGTATTTTCATTTTATTTTATTTTAATTCCCAGGAACAAAAAGTACATGCTAAGCTTGGATAGACTTTTCTGCATGAGGACACACAATTCAAGTGTGTAATATCTGTAGATCTAAGATATCAATGTTTAGCACATCTAGGTGCCTGAAGAACCATTGATAAAGGTACACAAAACAAAGTAAGATACTAATTTTGTATGGGTACCAAATAGGAATGAAAGGTTACCTAATAGATCTGCATTGTGTTGCATATTCTGTTAATAGTAAAAGGTTGCACTTAAGAATGTTTGTTTAAAAATTCACAAGGAAAATAAATAATAGAACATTATTATTCCCCTCAGTCTTATAAAACAGATTTCTCAGGCATTGTCCAGAAAATATTTTCATCATTTGCTTTTTTAAATATTTGAATCCATTTCACATTAAAAATTTGGAGCATAAAATGTTAGAAAGGAGAACACATGTCAATAAACAAAGAGGCAAAAATTACACCTAGTTATCTGTTATCACATAAAGCTGTCTACCCTGCACCTCCACCACTTTTTCAGTGTTAAATATCCGCTAAAAGAGCCTTGGATCATTTTAATTTTTAATGTTTCAAATATTACAAAACTGAGGCCTGGAATTTAATATGCATTCCAGAGCTGAATCCTGGTTTTAGTCTATCAATTACCTTCTAATTAGATCAAATTAGATGTTTTCCTCTCCTAATTTATTTTAACATGATCTTACATATGTGCATAAAAATTTACATCAGCCTGATTCAGCCAATATGTAATAAAACATACCAGAGTACATATATCATGACGCCAATGGATGCTATCAATTTATGGGGAAAAAGACTTTTATCACCAATGTAGTGACTCAAGCTTTTCTCATTCATGGACTCGAGGTCAAACAAGAGTTAGTTGGAATCAGGTGGCACCTAAACTCAATCAAATAATAAGTTAGACTTCTAAAGCAGGCAAACACAACATTTTTACGGAAAATATATATTGCACGTAAGGTTTATAATTATGTGAATTGTTTACAATCTTCCTATGGGACCTGGATAAAAGGTAGGGATCAGTTCATGCTAATCTGTTAATGGAACATTCTCAGTTTCTTTTCACATCTCAGTGCAGATAATCTCTTCTATGCCTACTATGGAGTGAATTGTCCATATAAAGATATTTTTTTCAAGAAAGGAATACTGAACAAGATGCTGAAACCTGAACACAAAGATTCAGCCAGTAATTTGTTTTGATAATGTGAAGAAGATAGCCATTGCCCTAAATTTAATTGGCTAAAGTGCTTTTTACAGATGGTGGCCTTCATTTTTCACTTACCCTGTTGTTTCCCACTGGTTTTTGAAGGATGCTTCAGCAATGTGATGCTATTATCCAGACATAATGCTGCTTTCAGCCATGTTGATCACAAACATAAAAAGAAAGCCATTCTCCTTGTTAGATTTCTAGTGAATGGATAAACAAGGAAGAAGTATCACATGATCACAGAGATAGAAAAGGCCATTTAAATGATCAAGTCTGATCTTCTCCACAGAATCAAAACTGTCAGGTGCAAGAAACCAGTAGATCAGAGTTCAAAAGCACTGTGAGTTTATTCCATGCTATATGTTGTGTATGGAACTTGGTAGGCTCCAAGTGCCTTAATCTGATTGGCCGAGAAGGCCGTTCTCAGATTGGCTATTAGGGAACCAAGTCGATGGCCCGCCTGATTGTGGGAACATTCAAATACTAGTCATTGCCACGAGCCGTGAGCAAACTGCGTAGTAAGAAGGGCTGCTGCGGCTTGGGCTGTTGTTTCGTTACATTGCCTTACTTGTTAAAATAAAAGAGTTGTGCTGAGAACCCGGTCTCCGTGCAACTTATTTCCGAACGGAACACTGGTGACGAAGAGGTGGGATCATCATAGAAGAGCAAGACCGAAGCACGTGGCAATCAGAACCAAGCAAAAGAAGAATGGCCGGTAACAACGCACCGCACACCATTCAAATGCTGATGAGGAGGATTGGGAGTCATAATATCGATCGCTTTCTAATGTTTTTAGAAGGCAACGAACTGCAGGAGATATCTGACCAAAGGAAGAGGGCCATTTTCCTTACACCACTGCGGACCAACCATTTTTAAATGGCAAAGGTGCTAGTCAAACCAAGAGACATTAAAACTGATGACTTGACCTAAGCTGAACAGAATGCAGCACAATATGTACCGTGTGTCTCCAACTTGATAAAAAGGACGAGTTCTACAAAAGACACCAAAAAGAAGATGAGACCGTCGGAGATTTTGTAGCAGCCGCTGAGACACATTGGGAGGAGCCTGCGAGTTCCAGAACATGGACGAGGCCATGAGGGACTGCATGGTCCTACGTGGTTGAAGGAGTGCTACACTTACAGAGTAAGCTGCTAAACAGACGCGAACATGCACTGTGGCATGAGGCCAATCGCAGAAGCCAACGCTGCCAAAGCAGCAAAAGAAATTCCGCAGCCACTATCGCGCCAAAAGAATTAAATTCCAGATTCCAATCAAACCAGAGAGAAGAAGGCAAAGGGAAGCAAGAAACAGCCCTCGAGCTGACGCCCACTATTAGATCATCAACTCCCGAGCGACCACTGAATGACGACAATGAGATGTCCATTGACTTCTTCAATCAGAAAGAAATGGCGGGAAAAAAGAAGAAGCAGGCAGGAATTCCAATGTGCTGGAGTGTGAGGCAACCACCCCGCGATCTGAATGCAGGTTCCTAGACACAATCTCCAGAGATTGTGACAACGGGGGCATCAAAAGGTCTGTCGAAACAAAAAAGAGCTATTAGTCCTAAAAACGTGGCAGGCACTCCCCCCAGACATGAAGAGAGACAAAGCCGCAAGCAGATGGAACCGAGATAGTAGAAGTAAAAGAACGAGGACAGAGAGAAAATAAACCAGACGGTAAACAATTGGATAATGCCAGGACAGCAAACATGAAAAAGGTCCGACGAGGGAACATCGAAAGGAAGCTCTGTGAGATGGAAGTCGACTGGACCGATCCTTTTTTATCCATGGTATCTTGGAACATCCACCTGAATGCCTGGTACCGAACATCAACAAACAGTAACTAGAAACACAAAACTATGATCTTAAAGGACTACCAGGGAAATTGGAATCCGGTAGTGGGGCCTAGGGGCTGAGCATTTCCTCATCGAATGAAAAATCATGGCTGAAATTTTGCCTGCTGACCATCATCGACCGTGATAGCCTAGGCGCTGCTAGGAATTGAATGGTTCGTGGCCCTTGGGAATCGGGATGACCGGGATCAACAGCATAGTTTGCGGCCAACTGGGAAGAAAGCCTGTTACAAGAGTTCTGAGATGTATTCGATGGGACCCTAGGCAAGTACAAGGAGACCCCGAATTTATTGTTTAGCCTAAACCTGAAAATAGCCCTCATCCGGCTCAAAGCCAGATGCGTCCCTTTTGCATTAAAACCAAAAATTGATGAACAACTAAACAAACTAATGGCATAAGGGGTGTTAGAGCCAATCGAACCATGCCAGGTGGGAAACACCTATCATGACCCTGTCAAACCAGACGGGTCAGTGCGCATCTTGTGGAGACTATAAGGCAACCCTAAAATCATGCACTCCAACAAAGCGCGATACCCAGTGCTGGTAGTGAAACACTTATTGCACTCCTTAGGGGGAGGAAATTTTTTTTGCGAAGCTTGATCTCGCACAAGTGTACTAACATCTACCTGTTTGATCCCACTACCACAGAGGCACAGACTATAGTGACACTCCAAGAGGGGCATTCAAGTGCAACCGACTCCAGTTTGGCGTTAGCGTGTGTCCCAGGCATTTTCCAAAGCCTCATGGAGCACATTTTTAAATGGAATCAGGGGAGTTGTCCTTATTTTGTGACGTTCTAATGTCAGCAAAAAATGCTAACCAAACTAGAGAGTAGATTAAAAGGTCTTAAGAAGATTCAGAGATTGCAGGCCTGAAAGTAAGCGAGAAAAATGTAACAGCCACCAACCAGGTCGAATTTCTAGGCTATCTCATAGATGAGCAAGGGATACACCCACTGAAAAAAGAGAAAGGCAATCAAAGACGCACCTAGACCTAGGAAAAAACTGATTTACAAGCATTCCTAGGTCTCATAAATTTCTACAATGTATTCCTGCCCAAAAAGCAACCGTAGCAGAACTCTTACATCGGTTGTTAGACAAAAAAAACTATCTGGAAATGGGCTACCAGGAACAAAGAAGCATTTCAACATATCAAAGATCTATTAACGCGAACACCATTTTTGATCCAGTATAGCAATACCCTGCCTTTGACGGTCACTGTGATGCATCGCCTTTTGCAATCAGCGGCCATCCTGAGCCACAAGCTACCAGACGGCAGAGAGGCAGCGGTCACCTTCTATTTAAAAACGGCTTTCCAAATCGGAGAGAAATTACAGCCAACTCGACCAAAAGCCGCTCGCAATCATAGCTGGAGTCAAAAGATTCCATGAGTACCTTGTATGGCAGAACTTTTTCGATCATCACTGTTTCACAAACCCTGTTAGGATTCTAGCAGGAAACAAACCGATCTGAACATTCTGGTCACCTAGAATGACGAGGTGGTTGGAATTCCTCACTGCCTACACCTACACGATGATCACACACCCAGGGAAGACCATCACCATGCAGACACTTTGAGCTGTTCCCCTGCTGCCCATCACAGAAGACGACCCAGCTCTCACGATCTCAACTCTCCAACTCAATGGCCCTGGCCGAATCTGCCACTAACTTCAGCGGACATCGCTAAAGCCACCATGAAAGACCAGCTGACAGCTTCCATTCTGCATTGGTAGGTAAGGGCTGGCCGGACGAAAACAAAACCGAGACTTTAAGCCATTTTCGCACCCGATAGACTGAACTGTCTCTCGAGAAAGACTGTATTTTGTGGGGTGACAGGTGATAATCCCTAAAAAACTACAGGAAAATGTTTTTGTGCATATTGCACGAGAGGGCACCGGCATAGTTAAGATGAAAGCCTGGCCAGGAGTTACGTCTGGTGGCAGGGCTGGACAAAGACATTGACGTTGGGTGGCTACATGCCATTACTGCCAAAAATTGAGGCCTACCCCCCCACACGGCTCCAGTCAGGATGGGAAACTCCCCAGGGCCCATGTCGGAGACTGCATATTGACTTTGCTGGCCAACAAAAGGCAACACCTTTTTGATAGTTGTGGATGGCCTACTCGAACTGGTTAGAAGTCATCTTATGGCTTCCATGACCACCGAGGCAATGATGAAGCAGTTATCCAAGCTTTTTGCCATGCATGGACTGCCTGATGGTATTGGTGTCGGACGATGGGCCCCAGTTTACATTCGAGTTGACATTCGAGCAGTATTTAGTTGCCAAGGCATCCGACACGCGCTTGACAGCGCCGGCTCATCCGGCTGCAAAATGGCGGGCTGAAACGCATGGTTCGATCCACTAAGGAGGCCTAGAAAAAATGGGCAAGGGGATGTGCAAGAAAAGCTTAAAACTGATTATTAACCATGCAACATATTACCCCTAGCAGCACACCAACAAGAGCCCAGCAGGAACTCTTAATGGGTAGGAATTGCATTCCTACCTCGACAGACTGCACGCCCACTTATACCTGGGATAAACTCCCTGATCCTCCAGGCAAATACTGCGCATTTGAGATAGGCAACCTGGTTTATGGAAAAAAGACCTTACCAGGGACCTGTTATGGCTCCAGCCACAAACACCCAATACAGGCCCCCCGGTCTTACTGACTATTATTTGACAATGGAAGAGAATGGACAGTGGCACATCAACCAGCTTATTCTCGCACTCTAGAATGCAACACTCACACCAACGGCCAAAATAAGATAAATGAACGAAAAACAGCCAAGGGGGGGGGAATACAAAATAATAAAAAAGTGAGAGACGAACGCTCCCATAACACGAACAACAAACACTACACAAAGACTCGCCAAACAAATTTAAAAAGAGCACTTCAACAATTAGATGAACCCCAAAAGAAGTCCGGGCAGCAGGAGAATGAAGCAAGGCCTTCTTGGAAGGAGACAGCCAGGCTAGCTAACCAACGCCAGAGGAACCAGGAGGGAGCGGTGGAGCCATCTCAACCAGCCCAAGAAACTCAGGCAGGAGCGGCAAGGCTGACTCACCCTTCCAGGAGGTTCCATGGAGAAGGCACAGAGAGAAAGCGGTCCCGTCTGAAACTGCTTGAAGACCATGCCAAGACTGAGCTGTGCAGGTCAACCAGGACTCGAAAAAAGCCCGACCTACCTGCGTGAACTGGATAATGCGACGTTGGATGAAACCAAGGGGGGAGGGGTGTTGTGTATGGAACTTGGTAGGCTCCAAGTGCCTTAATCTGATTGGCCAAGAAGGCCGTTCACAGATTGGCTATTAGGGAACCAATCTGATTGGCCCACCTGACAGCGTGAACACTGTCATTGTACTGTCATTGGCCACAAGCCGTGAGCAAGCCGCTATAAGAAGGGCTGCTGTGGCTTGGGCTGTTGTTCCGTTACCATTGCCTTACTTTTTAAAATAAAAGAGTTGTTGTTGGAACCCAGTCTTGCGCAACTTATTTCCGAATGGAACACTATCTATAACAAGAATCTGGTCTACTAACAGTCAGTTCAGATTAGTGCCAGATAAGAGTCAACGGACTTCAAGAGAGGCTGGGCTTAGGCCTATTTCAGGAGTGTAGAGACTCCAAACTGTTGATGTGTTTGATCCACCCTGAGGTTTAGCCCAGTTGTCCCCTATGAAAGCATCCTAATAGATGACTGTCTAATCCCAGTTACAGACATTATTTAATCTGCTATATTTTATGGCTTTTGCTGCTGTCATAGATATAGCTGATGCTCAGTCCAGTACAAATGAAATTGATGGCTCCTGTCTTCTGGAATGCATCAACATAGTGCAATCTTATAAAACTCATGAAGATTATGTAATATTTCAAGAGAAAACAGTTCAAACTGGCATATAAAAGCCAAAAAACAAATATCAGCTATAGGAAAAGGTTCTAGAAATGCCTCTGATTCTAAGATTTCAAATAGCACTAAACAGAATTGCAAGACAATTAGTAAATCTGCAAGCAAACACTGTGAATTCAAGAGAGAAGCCAACTATATTAAAAGTAGGAAGTAATACTCAGAACAATCAGCCCATTGCAAAGTTGACTTTTGACAATGGTTATTGAAGAAGGTCACTGACCTCTGTGGCCCTTCTCTGAGAACAAAAACCTATCACAGCATGCATGGGGAACAGCATGAAAATATAATTAAACAGGAGAGAAATCACTGGACTCATTTTACTAATGTCAGTACCAATAAAATAAAATGTAGTGCTTTTTAAAAAATTCTTGCTTGGAAATTGTACAAAACAATGACATTGTTGACAATGTCAGCTGCTATACTGTACATCACAGAGGAAAATTGTTGGATGACAGAATATAATTGCATATAGGTGCTACTAATACAGAATGAAGTTGGAAATTCAGTTTTTAGAGAAAGAAAATAACACCAGTTATTAGTAAATCTTAAGGCTAGGTCACATCGCCCAACGGATGCAAAATGTATGTAAAAGGTCAGAGCGGACAGCCAAAAATCCGGGGGTGGCTCCATCTGTTCTTATCTGCTCTCAAAAGGGGCAAAAATTTGCATAAAGAGAACGGAAAAGAACGGATGGGGGGAGGACATAGCACGGATGTAAAACGGATGCTCAACGGAAGCCTAGTGGATGAAAGTGGATGGAAGCAGATGGCACGTCTGCAGGGCTTCTGGGGGAGCATAGCAAAGCGGACACATAATGGAAAGAGCGGGTGCGTAGCGGATGCATAGCGGATGACACGGATGCGTAGCTGCATCTGCTTTCATCCTTTCTACGTCTGTGCTACTAACGCTGTGTGTCCGTTCCACGTCCGTTTCACTTCCTCCCTGTGTCCGTTTTCTGCTGGAGCGGATTTGAGTTGTGCAGATGCATAGTGGATGCCTAGCGGATATAGCAGATGTGTAATGGATGACGGACGTATAATGGATGTTCCCCGTATGCATAGCGGATGTATAATGGACGCGTTGGATACTTCATACGCTCAAAAAGTTTTGTGCAGCTCAAAACTTTTTGAGCGGATGAAATCACAGTAGACGGATGCTGGATGGGTAGAGAGTATGAATCACGGATGCAGTGAGTACACAACGGATGCATCGCATTTTCTAATGGATGGCAAGCGTTTCTCTCAGTTTTACATCCTCTTTGCATCCGTTGGTGCAGTGTGACATGGGCTTTAGATCAAAGGGACAGAACCCAAGGACTACAGTCCCAAAGGCTGTGGCTGGATCTATGTGACTCTCTTAAATGTTACCAGAATACGAAAGCAGAAGTACAGAAGTACACTGTAAACCCTGAAATGAAGAAACAGAACACTATGCAGGAGACATTTTACTTATAAAGGCTAAAACATTTCAAAAACAAGAGAAATACTTTTTAATTCATGTTTCTGATTCTAAATAAAGTGATAGAAAATATTTTATGAAATCAATTTGGAAAAAAGACAATGTTACATTTTATTCATGGTTCCATTTATGTTCTTCATCATGTGCTGTCATTTCCTATGTATTTTCTTTTTAAAGTAAGTCATATTTGACATAGAAAGCTGAGTCTACTGCCTTAAATGACACCAATAAAGCTATAATTAACAAAATTCAAAAGGAAACATTTAAAACATACTAAATAAAATATTTATGTTGTTAAACAATTCTGATATAAAAGTCAGCTACTACTGCAGGTTCGATACAACATAATTCAGAATGTTTACCATCAGGTATAATGGTAACTCCCAGTACATCAGCAAAAACTTCATTTTGTCCCTGATAATCAACTTCACACAGATGATCTCACATCCAACCACCTGCAGAATAATGCATCATTAGATTCTTAATATTAATGCATCAGATCTTCAAGGTTGTCCAGATCCAAAAACAGTTCCACAAGAAATAAACATTACTGAAACTATATTAACAGAATCTTGCAAGTCTGATTGTGTTTTTCCTCCTTTCCATCTTACACACCTGAGTCCCTTCCTAATACTAGTTCCTCTCCAGGGTTCAGGAAATACTTCCATCTTTTTGGTTATACACTGCTCAAAAAATAAAGGGAACACTTAAACAACACAATGTATCTCCAAGTCAATCACACTTCTGTGAAATCATACTGTCCACTTAGGTAGCAACACTGATTGACAATCAATTTCACATGCTGTTGTGCAAATGGAATAGACAACANACTGATTGACAATCAATTTCACATGCTGTTGTGCAAATGGAATAGACAACAGGTGGAAAGCATAGGCAGTTAGCAAACATCTCCAATAAAGGAGTGGTTCTGTGGTGACCACAGACCACTTCTTAGTTCCTATGCTTTCAGGCTGATGGTTTGGTCACTTTTGAATGCTGGCGGTGCTGTCACTCTAGTGGTAGCAGGAGATGGAGTCTACAACCCACACAAGTGGCTCAGGTAGAGCAGCTCATCCAGGATGGCACATCAATGCGAGCTGTGGCAAGAAGGTTTGCTGCGTCTGTCAGTGTAGTGTCCAGAGCATGGAGGTGCGACCAGGAGACAGGCCAGTACATCAGGAGACATGGAGAAGGCCGTAGGAGGGCAACAACCTAGCATGAGGACCGCTACCTCCGTCTTTGTGCAAGGAGGGACAGGAAGAGCACTGCCAGAGCCCTGCAAAATGACCTCCAGAGAGCCACAAATGTGCATGTGGCTGTTCAAACAGTCAGAAATGGACTCCTTGATGGTGGTATGAGGGCCCAATGTCCACAGGTGGGTGTTGTGCTTATAGCCCAACACCATGCAGGACGTTTGGCATTTGCCAGAGAACACCAAGTTTGGCAAATTCGCCACTGGCGCCCTGTGCTCTTCACATGTGACAGACCTCTGATACCAAATTGGACCTCCAAAGTCCATTCAGAAATTATTGCAGCATATTTGATGCAGAGATGGATACTAGATCATACAAACCTGATGATATCTGACAAGTAGCGCAGAAAGTAGATAGCTTTTCCACCACAAGTACATAGAAAATCCCCCCAAAAGGAAGGAAGAATTAAAGGAGACATCCTGTAAGCCTTAGATAAAATGTTTCAGCTAATGTTACAAGTGCAAGAAGAAAATAAATTCTGGGAAGAGGCTGACAGATAGGATAGTTGAGAGAATGAAAGATTAGAGAAAGGTTCATTTAAGAAAAAAAAAAACATATTAGTGGCATTTAGAGCCTTTCTGATATTTACTTCAGGAATAATGCTAAGAACTTATTTCAGTTTACCTTTGAGGGATATTATAGATGCTAGTAAAGTAAAAGAGACAATATCACATTGGTGTAATTAATGAGTCATGCATACAGGCAGAGATTTAGGAAATGCTCATATGTAGCTCAGAAGGAGTCAGAAAATTTTGAGATTAAGTAACTGACCAAGTTGGTAAATGGTTACAGTTAGCACAGTTTCTACAGAATCTGCAAATATTTGGATAATCAAATACCATCCAGAGATAGACAAATGTCCAGCAGGGCTGGTAGAGGATTGTTTAGCCACATGCAGGAATAAGGAAGAAGTGATTGGCCATTAGCAAAGAACCAATAAAAATGGAGATTGATAAAAAAGAGCAGAGTCAGGAATATAAGAACGCTAACTTAGAAGAACTCATTAGTTTAAAAAAGGCAACAAGGAGCAAATATATACCAGGTTAAAAAGCAGAGTTCGATTCCTTTTTTGAGAACAAAAGATGGTTGGGTGGCTTTGACCCAGTCATTCTATCTCAGTTCAGCTCACTTCACAGGGTTGTTGTTGTGGGAAAGTAGGTGGAGGAAGGAATACTAGGTATATTTTGCTGTCATGAGTTACAGACAAAAATAACAAAAACAGGATTAAAAAAATGTGGTGATGTGAGGAAAAGGTGTGTACAGTATATGGCAAGATTGATCTTATGACGTGAATTTTTATTGGCTATTAACATCCAAAATGCATCTAAGATAAAAAGAAAGGGTAAATGGAAGAAATATATTTGATGTGACAGATACAGTAGCTCCCTAATACTAGTGTACTGTCATCAGGTTAGAAATTTCTCAGACTAGGAAAACAAATTCTCACATATCTTTTGTGGAATGATATAGATAATATCTGGTTTGAAATCAAAGGAATAATAAAATATATAACTGTAGGGACTGTATCACAAGCAGTATCTCTGAGGGAGAAAAGTGGTTCAAAAATATGAAATCAAAATTGTTTTGTGATGTGATGAGCAAAAATTTTGCACTATGTCTTCAGTTAGGATACAGGCAGAAGGACCTAAGTAGAGAAGCAAACTTATCAGGTGTTAGTAACAGTAATAAAGGCAATAAGGAGTAAATATATACCAGGTTAAAAAGGAGAAGATTTAAAAAGTCTTAAATAATAGAGTGAATAAAAGAAAGCATAAAAGAAAGGAATTAGTGTAAAACCAGAAAGCTGATTACCAGTTACTCTTGGAGCAGGTTAGAGTTTAAGAATCTTCTATATTTGTCCAGATGAAGAAATCCAGAGAAATTAAATGACTGCAGTTCAACTGAGGAACCAGTTTCAGAAGTGAAAAAGAAGTCAGAACCAAATCACAACACAACAAAAGCCATTCTACTGTAAGGTTTGAATGGACCTCCACACTAACTTTCAAGACTGATTTTGAGGAAGGTGTCTATGGCAGACTGAGCTACGTTCATAGACATGGGATGGTGTAATGTTCTCATGGTAGTTTTTTTACTCTGTGTGTCAAAATCAATCTCAGTGACACAGAAGTACAGAGAAACTTTGTGTCTGACTAAAACACCTGGATATAGATTAGCCTTGTAAGCGAAACTATATAAAAAGGCAGAAGTATTAATGTACTGGATGTTGTTGAACAGTTCTGGAGTTCTGTTTCAATACTATACACTCAGCTTTGGTATTCTACCAGTTCGTCCCGGTTCTGCTGAGCTGGTAGTGGTGACGAGCAGCGGAGACTGAACCAGTTTTCTCTGCTGCTGTGCTGTTGGGCCAACCTGTCTGCCCAGGATCCCATACTCACCTTTATTCTCTGCCTTTGAAGCACAGCTGCTTTGCATGACATAGCAGAGTGCCGCATGGCAGCTGCTGAAGTGACTGGGAAAGTGCAGGTTTGCACAAGGTGAGTTGGAACATCTCTGCTCCTGTGCAAATGCCTCTGCGCCTGCACAAAGTGTGCATTTGGCATGAACGTGCATGCAAAGTATGTGCATGTGCACAACGCACACCCACCAAGCCATGCTCACTGAATCAGTGGTAAAAGTTTTTGAATCCCACCACTGTATACACTGGAGTTACTGTATATATCAACAAGCAGGTGGAGAATGAATCTGCAACTGAAGAGCAAACAGAAGAAAATGGGATTTGAGGATAGATCTGTTGAGCAGATTGATTGGTGGAAAGAACTGTAGCTTTTGAAGCACGTATCAGATGTATGCAAAAATAATTTGACAAGTTCTGAATCCAAAAAGGAAATAATTATTTTTCCTGCTTTCTGTCTACTTCCCTAGTTTAAAAATTAGCGCAGAAGTGAAAGTATTAAAAGAAGCTGCCTGAGTTAGGAACAGGAGTGAAAAAGATAAATCACTATAAAAACAGAATTGAAAAAGTCCATCTAGAATGGTATGTACATAGTTATTAAGCTATGTGTGATGGAAATACATACAAATTATTTCCATAAGTGCACTGCAACAATAAGAAAAATTCCTGTTCTTTTCCCACACTGTATTAGTTTAGCTCAGCAAAGTTAAGTGAAAGTTTCTGTTGAATTTCAAGGCAATGAGCATCCAACATGAGTACTAAAAGTTTTCTTCCAAGGCAATATAACTAATAGCACAATAACATAAAATGAAACAACAATAAATCATATACAGGAATACTGTGGTATATAATAGAGTCCAGGTAAGGAATCAAAGAGTATTAACAAAAGAGGCCAGGATTAAAAAAAAAAAAGTTATGCTCCTTCCTTCCTTCCTTCCTTCCTCCCTCCCTTCTTTCCTTCCTTCCTTCCTTCTACCTCTAAGGAAACCTGAGAGAGAAAATGGGTGGACCGCTTCAATGTCAGCACCCAGTAGCTAAATCAGCATTGAAGTTCCATCCAATTGAGATTTCAGGTTTTCTTATGGAGATCCTGAACTATCATTAAGCAGACCTGGTTTTCAATGGTCTCATCTCACAGGATTTTACCAAAACCAAGGTGAATGTTAATCTGATATTGGAATGGTTTGCCTTCCTGCTAGGAATGAAACTATAAGTTCAAAATTGGGGATTGTCCCTATAGTATTGTTTTATTTTTCTCATATGTATCCATTTCATGTATTCATAACTATGTTTATACTGATATCTGTTATCTTACAATCACTTGACAAAATAAAATAAAAAAAATCAAGTGTAAGGAGTCTTTATATCACGTGGCAATGAGATCATCTCTATCTTATGGGGCTTCTGTTTCTCAAGGTTAATTGTATTGAAGATGAGAAAGATAATCCTATTGACACAGGTATCTTATCAGGGACCAGGCAGAACAAAGTATAACTAAAGCCCATGTCCCACTGCACCAATGGATGCAAAGAGGATGTAAAACAAAAAAGCTTGCCATCCATTGGAAAACACGATGCATCCATTGTGTACTCATTGCGTACGTGTTTCATACACTCTATCCATCAAACATCCATCTACTGCTATTTCATCTGCTCAAAATGTTTTGAGCTGCACAAAATTTTTTGAGCAGATGAACTTTCCGCCGCGTATGATGTACATCCGTGACACATACGGGCAACAAAGGTTCTACGTCTTTTCTCATCCATTACACGTCCACTGTATCCTCTCGGCATCCTCTGGGCATCCCCTCAACTCACATCTGCTGCAGCTGAAAGTGGAAAGAGGGAGGAAGCGAAAGGTACACGGAACGTCCACACA
>BHFT01038031.1:0-60902 GCA_004320025.1 Laticauda laticaudata | reverse complement strand
GCGCGAGAGTAGCTTAGACATTCGGCAATTTTGTGGAGCTACAAACTGTCAGGAGCTGCAGAGTTGCCATCTGGGTTGTACATATCCTTATAGTAAGGAAGTCAAAGACTCCAGCACTATCAAGAAACAGTCATGGCCTTTGAGTGGGCTAATGTAAGTGACTTAACCCTTGAACAATTCTCTTGGACCTCTGTTTGACGCTTTCATTAGGAGTACTTTGGAGAGTGTGATTAAATTCATATCTCTCCCCTACAAAATGCATCAGGACAGTGCTCAACTTGTACCACAAAGGGAGTCTCTTGAGGTACTTTCCCCACCCTCGGTTTGAACGATGGAACAGGCCACACGGCCGTAAAAATCTCTAATAGACTTGAAAATGAATTACTATGCGTTACTAGGGTATGAGACTGATAATACTACAGCCACATGTTTAATATATCTCCTTGTCTTTACAATGATAGCACCAGAGGGAATGGCCCAGGGTCACTCTGCTTCTCTAGCGCAAAATACAGGCGAGATGGGCTCAATTAGTGTCAAAGGATATGCCTCAGAGAATCTGTTGCGGTTTTTTAGTTCTCTGAATGTGTACAGAGTGTGGCCCCTATAACGATGGGAAGAGGGCACAATCAGTATCAAGTTGTTTCTTCTTGGCAAAGTGTGGCTTCTGCCACAGGCACTGGCTGGTTTTTATAACTTGCGAGCACACTGGTTACAATGAGAGTTCTAACGATTGTAGTCACATATCACTATGTCTATATATATGTATCTATATGTAAGACGGAAGTTAATGCTCATAGGACACGAATGAGTCACCAGTATTTAATCTTACGCTCACGATAAGATCGCTTATCGTCATATATGTCGTTTGTTATATCACTCGTGCGATAGAACCAAGAAATTGCAATTTAAATTCAAGCACATATTCGTAAGTAACGTCCCTGATCTGAAGCTCGATACTAGAGGAGGTGCTGATAGGCAGGACGATTTGCCCTGCGAAAATATGGCTTGTTGTGGAGTTAGCTCTCCACCCGCAACACGATGACATGAGAAATGACATGCCACGACGCGATGCTATACTTTGCAACCGCTGCTGGACCGAAAATTCTCTTCCAGTGAGGGCGTACAGCACGAAGAGAAGCTCATGTCTATACAAGGTGTAGCTAGTATAACTCTAGTAGATGACGGAGGCCTACGCGGTCGTGCTATAGCATGAGACCTCAATCAAATTAACACCTCCGTCGGGGTGTCCCAGCCCCTCGAGGTTCCTTTGGTTACCCCTATGATTTTCTCAGTCCCACCATGGTTGACCCTTAAGACATATGGGCCAATTTGAGTAAAGAGATCACAACCGAGACTAGGTGGGTTATATTCTCACGTTGAGCAACCATGGGGAGTCTGGTGAGTGGGGCTTACATTGGGTAAATATATTATTCCAGCTAATAGACCTCATGCGCGCAGCCGCGTTCATATCAACATATGATTGGAAAACTCTGAATGGAATTATTTATCACGGTAATTCGTGGTTGGCCACTTGGGCACAGTTTAAACATCATATTTTTCCACCGGAGTTATATCTTCATCCCAACAATTCCACGTTCAATCCATTAGATGGGGAGATCTGTCTTCTATCTCTACTTTAGAATACTAGTATCTGGCTGCACTTTTCAAATTAGAGGGGGTGTAGCAACAATCTATGCCCATTCATTCTTGGGTACTGGCCACACTTCATATCTTATTTTATGGCCTGCTTAGGGTTGTCTCGTCGGCTATCCAGGCCTACCTGGAAACTGATGTCTTGCAATTCTTTTCTCACTATCTTAACAACTAAGCCTAAACCCTGTCCTGAATGAAATTATTAGGATATGAGCATCACAGAAGCCCAAGAGAAGCAATGTTAGTTTTGGAAGCCACAGTCAAAGGAAAAAACCTGAGGTATGCATATGTTTCCATACATTCAGCGGGCTATATTGATATGGAACACAAAGGAAGATAGAGCAAAATAGGGCTCTAGATGTGGAAAAAAAAAAAACGTGTGGATTTCCCTGGACCCCTATTATTTGTATAAAGAAGCTCTCTTTGGGGTTTTGCATTTTATGCTGGTCTAGAGTTCTAGTTTGGGTTATTATGCCTTAGCTATAAGATGAACATGGGCTCACAGGAGAGGGGGTCTTTCAATAGTAGACAGGAAACCAGAAAGGACAAGAACATGAACAAGTAAAGTAAATTGCGCCTAATACTTGGAAGATCTTGTGGGCAAGCCTGCGACACACCTAATAAGCTTGCAACACCTGAGCTGGATTACTGCAGATGAGATAAAGTTGTATATAGGTACAACTCAGATATAATGCAACGGGCTGGTAACAAGCTATCAATTCAAGGGGGATACGTGTGAGACCCTAATTGCTTTTCTTCAAGTCTGAATTACACTCACTGCTTCAGTGTTCTGGCCAACCAATATTTGGTCACGCACTCGAAGCAGTTCCTACAAAATTTGCACAGGAAGAGAGGTTTAATTGTTAGCAGTCGATACCACAGAGAGAACTCGAGTCTAACATAGGGACTTTTCTGGAGACTCAGTCTGTATTTTGGTGGCTTGTGAGGTTCTGGGATATAGTATCTATGCACACCACTTGGCAAGAGCCATTATCTTGTGGTAGGAAAGCCTCACTTGATGTGAAATGTAGTCTGAGAGAGAATAGTATGTCTTGAGTCAGTGAGGTGAGGTCATGGCGGTTCCTCGCCCCCACAACTTCCTACTTTAGGCAGGACATGGGTATTTTAAAAATCTATAGTCTGGTACGGAGAGCGGCCTTGCAATGCTCGGTGGCAGCCGCGAGCGCATCAAATAGTAGAAGCAATTAGATTATCTGCACGCGAGGAGAGGAGAGAGGAGGAGGTGGTTCAGCGGCTAAGATATAATTTATTAGGTGCGGTCTCGTCAGATGTTCTCAAGGGGCAATGTCCATAGGGTGGATTCGGATAAGAAACCGACAAAGACGATTAGGGCCATACTCGTTGGGTTAACTCATACAGATCATCCCTCCTCTGCATTAGTCTTTAAACCAGGGCAATGTACCCTCACTGTCCCTCTCGTTTTGGAGAGATTCTCCTCTCTCACTCCTTCAGCATCTCTCGTTTATTTGACGTTTAACCATCGCCGCTCAGGAAACGTTTTAGAAGCGCTGGCCTCCCAAAATCTTTTTAGCACTGGAAAATGTCACTCGAGAGTTCGCAATCGGCTTGTTCTGGCATCCCTCCAATATGGCAATCACTGGGGGACTGTAGCCGGTATCTATGGATATGCCATATACGGTCATCCTCTGCTATGTACTCATACGCGCACCATCCACATGGATGGCAAGTCGCACAAGCAACCCGCAATCCGGTTTCCAAGCACGGAGATGGACGCGAGGAGAGGAAGGGAGAAGCAGAATGCGTCGCAGCGAGCGGTTAGTAGCACGCGTATCTGGGAGACATATAGGATGGAACACAGGTAGTGCAGCTCATTCAGGTAGCTATTGCGGGGCATCCCGCTCTCGCGCCACATCCGCTTGCATGGCGATGCTCTATTCGCATCTTTGCTGCTCGCATCCTCTACGCATTCCTTCACTATGTCATCCGCTCTGCATCTCTTCTATACTATCCTCTTCTGCGTGTTCCTCTCTTGAACCCCTGGTACAACGGGCCGTATAAAGTGCGGTCCTTTCCATCTCCACTCTTCGGCTCTGGCTGTGGTGCGAAATTTTTTGGCCCTTTGGAAGGGAGTGGAATAACACTGGACTGGAACATTTCTTGCTCGTTCGTTTCTCTATGTGTCCCTTTATTGCATCCGTTGGGCCAGTGTGTCTATTACCGTGTCCTATCTCCAGGCGCTCTGTCACTTGTTTTGGGTTAAAAGCATAATATCGAATGGCGTAAAGGAAGAAGTGACATCTCAAGCCTCCATTCTTACCTGATTCAGAGAAGCCATTATATCACAGTTTCTTGTGAGCTTGGTCACTTCTATCTGCTTACTGTTCTACATCCCTCTGGTCCTCTACAAGTCAGCAGTAAACTACGATGATTTCTCTCTTAGCTATAATCCAGTGCTGACGAGCTGTTACGCTAGTGAGTGCCTAAGGAATGAAATCAATTACCCTGTAGTTTTTGGAGAGACTTCCTCTGAGCAAGCCTTCCTACCTCAGCGCCAGCAATAAATACAAGTGATTTTATCCTATCAGGGGGTAGGTGGAGTGTTTCTATTGTCTCTAATTCTAGCTCATCTTATATACCAGTGTAAAGGGCCTAGCACTGGGGCCAACAAGATGAAATGACCCTATCTGGGAGGATCCTTCCACACTTGTCAAGGCCATACATTGCATCGGGTGCTCGTAATTATTTCCTAGGCTGGATCACACTGACCTGACATGGAATGCAGAGACGTTATGCAAAAAGGAACAGTGACAGCCAAATTAATCAGGAGGTGCCTACATCCATCCGTCTCATAACGCTCTCAAAACTAGCCACAAAATCCATGGCATAAACACAGACGGGAGAAACAACGCAGAGGAACGGGGCACGTGGGAGTGATTTCAGCGGGGAGGTAAAGCAATGTCATAGGAAGCCTATGGACGGAAGCGGGATGACACGTCTTCGACTGCTGCATCAATTTTTCACGAGGGCAATCTTCTATGATGGGCTACACCATCTGCAGGATTCATTGACCTGCCTCTGACCTCAGGTCTGCATCAGGACATTTATAAAATTATAGCAGCTAGTGGAATTCACTGTGGGTGCCACCCTCAATTCTGGCAAATTTGCATCAAGGGCCATGGCATCTTCAGTGGCGGCAAAGACGAGTGGAACTTCCAGCTCCTGGATTGGCAAGTGGACGCTTAGTCACAGCGAGCAGAATTGCACATAGCGGATGACGCTATTGGGCGGCAAGGTTTCACGCACGGGATGCTATTAGGACTGCAAATTAGGCGCGGATTGGGCGGTAGCAGATGCAAAGCGGGGTGTCACTGGCCGGGCATGCTTTGGGGACGATGAATTGCGAATTTGCAGCTCGCGGTGGAGGAATATAAAAGGGATGAGCATCGGGTCGGTTTTGCACAGCAGCTCACTCATTCAGAGGAAAGAGCCTGCAGACAGGACATTTCCTTGTGAGAGAAGATCATAGGGGGGAAGAAGAGGAACGATGTTTAGGCTGACATCCTGCAGCCCTGGCAAGAGAGGACCAGAACCATCAATCCACTACCTTTGGCGCTGAGCGAACTCCGAAGACTGCAGTGGTGCTTGGCGTGGCTTCGTACTGGGACTGGTGGCTCCCTGGTGCTGCTAGCTTAGCTCTGGTGCTTCTCCTGCTGGTGCTCGCTGGTAGCTTCTACTCTCGCTGGTGAGCTGGGATCTGCGAAGGTAGTAGCTTCTGCCTGGCATGGCTAGCATGGTACGCTGTAAAACCTTCCCTTGTCTGCTGCTTGCGTGCTCTCCTTCCTGCTGCTGGGCTGCTGGCATGATGCTAAGGCTAGGGCTCGTGTGTAGCGGATAGCAGTCCGAAGGCCCCTCAAGGCCCTCGCTCACAGAAGGGCCTCTGAATGGCCCCTCTGCCTATATGGGAGAGAAGAGGCAAGTGCAAGTAGAAAGGTGAAGAGGAAACAGGAGCTCCCACTTTCCACCGAAGCATGGCCCATCTTTACGAGGAGGGAGCGCTGCTAGTAATAGGCTGACGGGAAGACACCGAGTATCTGTGAGTGAACGGGCTTACAGCGTCTCTCTATCGGCGATCACCAAGGAAGAACGCAGCGCAGCATTGATAAACAAGGGCAGAAGAGGGGCCTGGGGCTATACTCGACTCACTGTCTGGGTATGTGTTCTGGCAAGCACATGCCCACCACATGGTAGAGCAGCATAACACCACTATCCCAAGTAAACACTGGAGAGCCAGAGCGCTGTCAAGCTTCAACCTGCACCTGGGCGAAGGACGCTATCCACAATGGGCCAGCGATGACCAGCTGCTTCCTGATGGGTGCAGATCCGTCCAGCGCTAAACGGAGGAGCAGCCCCCTCTCTGTTCAATCCTCCTCGTCGCCTCAGACAGCCCACGGAGGGCCAGTCGTCTTTTAAGCCGAGGAGACAGGCAACGCTTGTCTCGTCCTATAGGGCCATGTGTGGTCTTCGGCTGTCCAGGTACAGAGGACCCGCCCCCTGGACAGCTTGCATCTCCTGTGCCGGAGGGATGGTGGAGAAGTATACCCTGTACCTCTCAGATAGACCCAATGGAAAAGAATAGGCCGACTGGAGATACCAACTCCAACCCCACCCCCCAGCCACCTACCACCAAGTAAAGCAGGGGCACAGAGAGGGCAAGACCGGACAGGCCATGAGCCACATAATTGTCGCTCTTTTGGAGAATCAGGGCACATCTAATCAGAAGGCCAGCATCACCGATCTACAATCTTCGACAGCTGAGGTCCAGACTTCAGTACAACAATCGATCCTCGACAAAGCCCTTCATCTCACGTACATGAGGGCCAGAACCCTCATTGCGACCATGCGCCAGCCCAGTACGAGAATGAAGGAGAGGATCACTCAGCGTCTCTTTTCTTGACACCCACTACCCGGCCCATGTTTGATCCTGTCCTAACCGGGCACTTTCCAGTGTCTGCTCACTCCACACCGCAGGCGGTGTCTTCCCACATGAGACCTTCAGCATGTTGGGATATTTACAAACAGCCTCTCGCCTATGCACTACCCATAAACCCTTCCCGATCAAGCCAGAGCACAGCCCTTCCATCCCAGGGCCAGGTTCCTCAGATGCCCCACAGACACAGTCACAGAAACGCCATCCAACTGACCTCTATGAATGTCAGGACAGACAGCCCTCCACTACACTCTCTCCTTCCTCCGACCCATCAGCGCCCAAGCGCCTTCATTCATGAACCATCTGTTCATCAATCTAGCGGGCACGCACATGCCATCCTTGTCTAACGAAAAGAGGACTGGTCCATAACCTTCATGGACTGAGGAGAGTCATGTCTCTCTGGAGAGCTTCCTGCACCAACACTATTCTCCACTGAATGTACTCTTCGGGCGCACCAGCGCCGAACCAATCTGCGCCTCAGACCAGCACTTCCCACGTCAACTCAGCCGAGCCCTACTACACAATCCAGCTGGCGCCCTTCTTACATCCTGAGACCATATGAGGCACTTGCCCTCAGAGACTGACTGAGAAGATTATCCCAGAGACTGCGCGAAAGTTGTTTACTCTCTGCTTCACCCTTTATCTAACCTTGGTGTTCACTTTTTTATTAACTTAAATAAGTGTATTGGGGCGGAAGCAGACCTGTTATGGAAATATAAGGGGTTAAGCCGATTGCATGCTTGTGGGATGGGTATGGGATAGTTGTGGTGATAAAGTAAGGATAGTATGTGGTCTCTCTCCATGCAAGCAATAGTGGACTGCGTATTGGTTCCACCCTCTCCAGTGCCATCATATATGCATTGATGTAAGCCAATGAAAAATATGTCCAGCCACTCAACCATGCAAAGAGCGAAGGTGGATAGCTGAGGAAGCCCCTTGTGTAGTTGGGATAAGAAGTGGACCCCGAGTTGGCTGGTAGGCTTATGCAGGGCACGTGCTTCTCCCATACTTATGGCCTCTCAACGGTGGATCGCGTGAGGGAGAAAAGTATCCACTTTCCTGATATATCTACTCAGACTTTCTGCAACTTGTCTTCAGCTTTCTATACACTGTGTATGTGGGCAACTCGAGGAGGATGCTGCACCTTTTCCACAATAAGTATGTCCTTCAGATGACAGGCCCTGAATCCACTTGCACTTACCACAATTGCGCGATTGGCTTGTTAGGAGTTGGAGTCGGTTCAGCGCGCCTATGCGCACCAGCAATACTGACTTGCTTTCTGCGCATGTGCTCCAGGGGGCGCAGGTGGACAGAGTTCACTGTGCTCACACACCTTCTATTGCCAGGTGTCCACGCTTAGGAGGACGGAGAGTGGGAGGTTGCGTTGCGTCCACTGGTCATCACCCTGCGCTCACCAACTTTCGAGTCATACCCCATCGGCCAAGTGCCTAGCATCCCTGGCATGAAGCTCCGGAATTTGCCACAGTGTCTTCATTACCTTCAACTCCATCCATCAGCTTGTGTCCCAAAGGAGTCCAACTCGCGCTCTTCTCCCAATCCATCTCGCGGTACCCAGACAGCTCTTGTGGACGTCCTCTCTTTCTGTCTCCTTGGGAAGAAATGGTGAAACATGTCTGAAAGAGGTGCTTCGCTTTCTGGTGTGAAATGAGGCCGGCTTACCAAAAGGAGTGTGCGATGTAATCCATGGTGGACATCATGGATGAAGAGCAAGACGCAAGGATGAAGAGAATCTGACACACTACCGCGCGCCGCTGGACTCATACTTGACTCCTCAGGGTGATCCAGCTTCCCCTTATTTATAGGAAAATGCAGGTTCTTCCACTTAGGTGTCCTTCCGATTCTCTAACCGGCATCTCTTCCCAGGACATCCTCTCAAATATCCAAGATACATCCAATAAGTCCCACTCAGTGTCAAAAGAAGTCACGTAACACCTAGAGCTGGGTGGGTGTTCAGAAATTCCAAAATACATTAATGATGAGCGCTGGAGAGTCGAAAAGGCTTGCATATGAAACTCAAATATACGAGACACGCAATTATATGGTTATGTTCTTGGAGAGCCGAGACATCTTGATCGTATCTGTACTGTCTATGCGAGTGTCTATGTTGTTAGGAGACGTACAGTTCCTAGTGTGGGCGAAGAGGTCGCACTTGGCATCCGCAATGCTTTTCTTTCACCAACTACAAGGTACGAGCGGAGGAGCAGTCTTGTTAAGTGTCTCTATTCGCGAGAGGAGTGTACGATATGTGTATGCTCAAGTAAGCGCGCAAAGATGAGATGTATAGAGTTCTTCTGCTTCACTGGACCAAGCTACAGGTTAGCGAGTAGAGAGTTAGTCTAGATTGTATATATTGCATAGATAGTTTTATACATGTCTGTGTTGTATATCAAGAGAGGAGTGCTGGCTTGAAAGAGGAGTTGAGTGCATATGCAACAGGAGTTCTTCTGTCGTTTTTTTTAATAAAGTTTTATTTGGGGTTTGTCGAAAATACGCGTTTCTGTGATATATATATTGTATATATATGAGAGGTTAAATAGCTGGTCCCGGTTTTGGAATTATTCTATTATTATTTTCATAGAATGTCCAGCGGCGTCAATATGCGCACGCGGCACGCGCGCACGGTATGTATATTATATGCGATACGACGCACGCCGCCTTGTTAGATTGAGACTACTGTGTGAGTAATGAGGTAAGGTACGGACGCGGGAGCGGAGCGGCCAGTTGTATGCTATTCTATTATATAAGCCGTGTTCGGTATATATTTGGAGAAAGCGCAGAAGATAAAACTTATATATTATTAGATAAATTAATAACTAAAGACACGAAGAAGATATCCGTGATATACCTATATTTGGATTGTATATCGCATTTCATCACTTGGTTGCCCTTATCCCAGCCCATGCACACAACTATCTACAAACTTATCTTCCTTCACGCACTCACCTCCAGTGGCTACTTTATATGTCCTGAGTGGGGAAGCTAAGAAAAGTTGCACATATTTATGGCTTTTCCTGCAAAAGCCTTATCTCCTATCTCCCAGCCAGGGGTAAACAAGCATTAGTGATTTACCCTGGTTGGGGAAGAAAGATTGCGCCATGTGAGAGCCTTTGTTCACATCCACGCGAGAGTGCAGACTTCAACATTCACATAGCTAAGACACTAGCGTGTCCTCACGTAATGAAGAGAAATGAATGCTCTGTATATTAGATTCATTTGCAAGCCTTTATGCCAGCTCTTCCAGCCACCGCGGATATATGGTGCCAAACCTCCCGGCGTCTCTTTGACTCTGCTTATACAGGAGGGGGAACTTCTACCAAAAAGGTAGGGAAGGATCCACCTCATCAAACGCTCCCTACCAACACTACCGGGTTGTGGGCAGCTCTTAATCTGATCACTGGTGTAGTATCTTCGGATATATAGGATGTGGCCGAGATGGCGCTCTAGAGTATTTGGGCCCCCCGGAAGGATAGCTAGTGGATAAACTCGACATTTCCCCTATAGAAAAGGCGTGGATGGAAATCACAGCTCGCGCACCACGTATGAGTCTCAAGCAACGCCCAGTGGTGTGCAGATCTCTTATCATCCTTGTCTTGGCTCGGAGGAAAACAAGTCCATTGATCTCGAGGAGGGGGCACTACATCGAGACATATCGACGGTTGAGTTAGCGCCACGCGCACATTAGTCATCTCAACGCCACCACGAAGCACAGACCTATCAATGCAGCACAATGTTTCACACTATTTTACCCACAAACGAGGGAGAAGAAGGAGAGCGACTCCCAGGTAGCTGCTGGGTCTCGCTGTAAGCATGGATCATCGTGGAGGAGACTGTAAGAGTTGTTTGGAACTCTGCTGGATAGCAGCCTGATAGGGTTGGAGCTAGGAAGGAATTGAAGACTACCTGATTTGCACTTGCGGCATGATAGTTCCCTCAAGGAGGAGCCTGAACATCAGCCATGTTTTCATGAACACCGGACATTTGGTCGGAGCACTGAGCTATGATTGAACACGACAGGTTGGACATGCAAACACCAACTTGCCATCCACACAATGGGTCTTGCGACCTCTGGAACTCGCACACGAGAAGGCCCGATCCTGACTCTGTGTCCCCATCCGCCTCCCTGACCACAGCAGAACATTCAGCAGTTGCGCGCGCTGATGTAGTGGACGAGTTGCCACACAACACCATCCAGGGCATTGAGTGGTCAGACGCAAAGTTGTTTAGGCCAATAGCGCTATACGAAGAACATACTTTGTCGTCCGGAGCTACCTCCAAGTGGCCTACTCGCTCCGAGGTGAAGGCGGAAGAAAGTCTTCAGAGATTGTGGTATCAGATGAGTGACGAAATTCTTCGCTCTTACCACAACATTTGGTGGTTTTTCTCTGGTTCGATTGTGGATAGCGTTGCCCACGAGAATCATCTTACGGCCAGAGATCTACCAAAACCCACAGACCCTGTTCCACCTGTTTGCTGTATGGTACACACAAACTACTGGGGAAGATTTTTGAAAGGTTCTTCCACCTACTCCCTAGAATCCTGTGGTGCAGAGGTTATCACGTTTGGATGGGACGTCTCACTTTGGTTCTTCTCCAATGGACCCGTTATGCAAGCCCTCCCCCTTGAACCTCTCTGTATGAAGTCTTTAGCGTGGAGGCCATTGAGATGGAAATGCACACGGTTGGGCCTTCAAAAGCTCCAGGCCAACTGGTCAGGGTTCCGAATTCTATCTACATAGGGTCTTTTCTTTCAGCTCATTCATCCTCTCTTGGCTATTGGTATTGTCATAGACTAGTGAACGTTATCTTGGTACATCCATGGGGTCCATATAGTGTGGCAGCTGGGATGTGGGGTGGGACTACATACATCCACTTAATATTGCACTATTCGGCCAGAAGCTTTGTGCGCTATATGCGAGTGTCCACCACACTGAGCGTGTCTTGACTCCCTTATCTATCTCTCCTACAACTATCATCCAGAGTTGCACAGCGCACATTCTTTGTATCTTTATATATATATATATGTATATGTATTTTTCAAAGGTTATGTGTTTCCGCCTACACTTTTTTAGTTAATCTCCTGAATTTATACCACGAAAAAATGACATCACACGCTCTATACACGCGGATATAAGTTGGAACAGGTTAAGCTACTCAGTCTCCTGGGATAATAAAGGCTTCTCATTCAGTACACCTCTAGGAGGGGCCGTGCGCGTTTCGTCCTACAGATGGTTAAATGGCGCCAGGGGATTGATGGGAAGGTGAACTATTGACTTTGGGATGTGTTACTCGAGGTCCATGTACCGGGTGGGCGCCCTTGCCGCTCCCCGAAGCTACACATACATCGCGAGCGAAGTGCACAGTTGTGGTAGCTATTGAGAGCAGAGGCTCCTAAAGGAAGGAGCTTGAGCCTCAGTCACTCCGTGAGGTCTGAGAAAGCCGCATTCATTGCTAAGGGACCCTATGGGAAGTTAGAGAGGGCCGACTAGATTTAGAAGACAGATGTTCTGAGATGAACGGCTTATGCACTGTGGAGTGGAGGACACGGCAAGGAGTGCTAGTGTGGGCTCCTTGGTGCTTGCTATCTTGGGTTCAGAGAATATGAGACGCACGAGTCACTCGTAGATATGTTCTGTGGCATTCTGAATGGATTATCCTTGGCCCTGGAGACTGTGGGAGCGCTGCTGTCTTCTCTCGATATATAGCATTAGAATGTTAGGGCGAGAGGGGGTCATCGTGGCACACTCCCATGGAATCGGTTGCCCTGTGCACATTCGCCTATGTGGGTGTGAGGAGACAGACCTGGAGTTGCGGTAGGAGCGGTTCAACTGGGTCCTCGGAGGGTGGTTGCAAAAAGAGCTGTGAGTCCTCTCCTTCACTTGCGCCTGGTACTAAGAGAGGAGCCCTCCGGGATGTCCATTGAGGGTCTGGCTCATGTAACGTGATGAAGGGGCTTGTGGCTCGAGGATGGTATGGTCGAAGTGGACCAGCTGGGGAGAGGAGATCTGTGCTTGCTATTGGATTGTATCCCCTGATGCACTCCCAAGTATAATATGGACAACTGGTCCAGTCCCTAACGGGTCTGCCACTCTCTTGCTCATGAGCCTGACTTGTTCTTGGAGGTGGAGCTTGGGGTGGGGGTGCGTTGGTCTCTGCGCGTTGTGGCTGCTTCTTATGCTCTCACATCTCGAGAACAGCGGGATCCTCCACATCCTCGGCACAGGAGTGCAGCTGTCAGCGCGGGGTCTGCTGTCGTGGACGACCGTCTAGAAGACCAGCGCTGCCTGGGAACAACGGGTAAGCTGTCCTCACTGGCCTGAAAGAGACTCGGCTCTGCTCCCTGAGTGGGCCTCGTATGCAAGAGGTGAGAAGTGGGTGTACAGAGGGGCCTGCTCACTACGGCGTAGGGCGGATCTCACCCTTTCCAGGATAAGCTGGAGCACACCGCTGCGCCATTGGGCCACATACCGTCTCCCCGCTCGTGAAGGCTTGACAGGCGGCCCTGGGCCAGCATTTCTTGAGAGTGTAGCTTGCCAATATCCCGCATGGTGGCAGAAGGATGAGCTTTCTCAACCATCCCGAGGAGTTAGGCTCGAGAAAGTATTAGGCGCCCAAGCTCTCTGCCTTGCTTGTTTGCCGAGCTGCCATGCTTTCTCCTTGTGTGCCATCAGAGGTCTTCCGCTTGCGCACCTCTTCCCAAACAGACTACTACCGTACCTACTTCCCTCTAGGACCATTTCTAGCACCCTCTCTCCTCGATGGATATGTGCTCGATAGAAGATGCGACGCCTGTTTTCCTCTTCTCCTTCTAGCTCTGCGACTGTTCCTGCGTTCCTTCTCTGGCAAGGGCTTCAGGCCTTCTGAAGTAGTAGCTGTGGAGGGCTCCTCAGGCTATGGGTCTCCGATCAGATAGGCACAGCGCAGATTCAGCGATGCATGGAGGAGGAAGCACAAGCAAGCGACAGGACCAGGACGCGACGCCACCAAAGTGGCGAGCAGGAGAACAGTCAGCCAAGCATCCTTGAACCGTAAACTCGTCCCATTCCCTGGGCTCTCGCCTGCATAACCAACTCACCGAGGCAAGAGAGAAGGCAACCGAAGCAAGACTCAGCAGGGAAGGCACTCACCTACAGCTCAGGTCAACACACCTAGGGAAGCACGTGAGCAGAACAGGAAGGGCACCAGCCAGGCTTTCCAGGAAGTCAGCGGCCAGGGCTCTTTTTGGTGTGTGGATATTTGTGTGATCTCTGTCCTTTCTTTTGCGCTAGGGCGTAGCAGGAGAGAAGGTACGGCCGCAGAGGCCCTTTCCCTCTTCTTCCCCTCCTATGGAGATGCGTTTCCTCGTTCAAAGAATGTCTCTGGCAGCAGGATCTTTACCTGTCTGAATGGTTTGTGACATGAGCTGTGCAAGCTAAATCCTTTTATATGCCCTACTAATGGAGCTGACGTATTGGCGCAATTCATTTGTTCTCTCCGCACCATGTCGCAGTGAAATCGCTCTATGTAGAGCATCCTGCTTTACGTCATCTTCAGTCTGCGCTACTAAGAGATCCTATAGACGTCCGTTTTGGGATGCACTCCCCGAACAGATTCTCTGGCTAGGCATTCCGCTCCTTCTTGTCCTATGGCGTTCGCGGCGTGCGGCTATTCTTTTTTGATATCACCTCACAGTATAGACTGCAGCTTCCACGCTGGAACAATCATGCAGGATAGGGATGTTCAGTATATCTCATCCCACTGGTCGGGCATCTTCAGCTAGCATATGAGAGATATTGAACGAATACTTTACATCCCCAAGGGCTAGCAATCATCTACGCCCGCTATGGATACCGGTATTTACCAACACGCCGCTCTTTTCCCGGGGTTGGTTTGTTCCCGTGGGTTTCTGGTTTTAGTCCATAATATTAGGGGGGTGGGGACGACATTATTGGGAGAGGTGTGGGGATTAACAAGGGAGTGGAGCCACTGACACTTTGATTAATTGTCTGCTCGTGCCATTTTAATGATGCTTTCTTGCCCAACAGTTGTTAAGTGAATCACTGCAGCTTGCTATATGTGTACATTTAACGTTAGTTCTATTTCCCATTTTTCTCCATCTGATTGGCTGTGGACTCGTCATGCCTATTAATACAAGAAGAGCAGTCACCAGCATTGATGAGGGGCTCGAGAAAAAAGGAGTTTGGAGATAGGCTCCACAATATGAAGGACAATTCTATTTCCCCTTAGAGAGCTGCACACATCGTCATTAATGAGTTCGTTAGCAGCGACGGCCTTTACACTTTTTTTTATTGGCTAGGGTAGAGTCAGAGCAGAATAGCTACCGTTGTGTCGCACCCGTGGATAGGATAAAAATGTAACTACTGGGATTTATGCTGGGGCGTGGGTACGCGCAAAGGCTTGCAAGCTGAAGTCCAAACAGGGTAGCAGAGTGCAGCCTCAGGAGGTACATGCTAGTGCGCATCATGTGTAAAGAGCGCTAAAAGATAATCAATCGTAGTTTATGGCTGACTGGAGAGGAAAGGATTGTAACAGAAGCAAAAGTGACAGCTCAAGAACTGTGAATGGCTTTCTCTGATGAAGATGGAGGCCTGGAATGTATCCTCCTTTCTCTTTCCCATCGATGATTTGTAAACAAAAGTGACAAGGCAGGAGGAGAGGTATGTCACATTCGGAGCCGAGGACTATCGAGACTGGGACGCTCGTCAGTCGACATGCGGAGTGGTTCAATTCGAAAGGACACATACAGGATCGAGCAAAATGGTTCCAGAGCGCTATATCCTATGCCCACACTCTCTAAAAGGGGCAAGATGTTTGCACAACGCAGAGCGGATACAGGAAAGGAAACGGACGTGGGGAGGACGCAGGAGAGGATGTAGAATAGAGGGATGCAGAGACAGGATGCATAGAGGATGCGGTAGAGGGATGCAGAGCAGATGCGTAGAGGATGCAGAGCGGATGCAGAGCGGATGCAGGAGCGGAATGGAATCTGCATCCATCTTTCATCCTTTCCTCCATCCGGGTGCTACTAAGGCTTGGCGGCCAGTCTGTTCTGCTTCCTCCCGCGTCCATTTACTGCTGGACTACGGATTTGAGTGTGCGGATGCACAGTGGATTGCCTAGAGGATATAGCAAGATGCCGGTATATGGATGCAGAACGGATGTCCCCCCGTATGCCTAGAGGTATGCAGAAAACGGACGAATTGAGATACAGTTTTCCGTGCAAAAGTTTTGAGCAGCTCAAAACTTCTGAGCCGGATGGAAACGTCAATACTAAGGATGCTGGACGGATAGAGAGGGAAGCAAAACGGAGGCAGTGAGTACATTGCGTCTACCAAGCGGATGCAAGCTTTCTTTGTCCCGTTTTACCATCCTCCTTCTTTGCATCCGTACTTCCTTATTAAAGGAATAAATATGCTGCACCTATTTTGGCCTGTCAGCTCAGGATTTAAAATAAATATAAAATAACCCTGTCCTGCCAAAGTAGGAAATGCTGTGGGGACAGAACCCATTATATGAAAGAAAATATAGGAACATTATCAAGGGGTTACAGAAAAGGCTAAGGTTAAAGGAATCTTCCAGAACCTCACAGCCACCAAACAACTGCTTAAACCAGTTAGATCATTGTAGTATCTGCTACAATTAATCCTTCCCTGGATATGTAGGACTGCTTAGCTCAACAAATTATTGGTGGCAGAAACACTGAGCAGGTGAGTGTAATTCAGACTTGAAGAAAAAGAATTAGGGTCTCACACGTATCCCCTTGAATTATAGCTTGTCCAGCCTTGTTTATGTGTTTATATAACAACTTTATCTCTCTAGCAGTAATCAGCCAGTTTGCACTTAATTAAAGATTGTCAGCTTGCTCAAGCATCTCATATTAGCAAATTTAATTCTTGTTCTGTTCTTGTTTGGTGGTGCTGTCTATGAAAACCCCTCTCTAGCCCATGTTCATCTTTAGCTAAGCTAACCAACAGAACCTAGACAGCATAAAAGCAAACCCAAGGCTTTTAAAATATAGGGTGGGAACAAGTTTTTTTTTTCTACATCTGGCCTTTTCTATTTCCTTGTGTTCCTTCCATAGCCTGAATGTATTTGACCAGGTTTTTCCTTAACGTGCCTTCAAAACAAATGCTCTCTTTGAATGCTCTCTATTAATTCATTCCACAGGGTTTAGGCTTTTGATAAATATGAAAAAAAATTTGAAGCTCAGTTTCAGGTAGGGCTGATACCAGAAACAAAGATAAAATAAGATATGCATGCTCATACAAATGAATGCATATTTTGTACACCCTAATTGAAATACAGCAATATCTATATTTAAGTAGAGATAGAAGACATCTCCATCTAATGGAGAAGAATGTGATGAAATTACTTGGGAACTGATTTAATGTGCTGCACCATTACTTAAATAATTCCTTCAAGTTTTCAATATGTGATTAGGTGGGTTTAAGAGTAATTATTACAATAAAGCAATCATCCAGGTTTAAAAGTAAACATATGATTCTTATTGCATTGTTAAGGTCAACATTGTGAAATGTGTAACAAAGAACAGCTGACAATGAATATTGGATTGTGGGTCATCTGAAGAGTGAATACAGGGAGAACTTTTTCATTTAGATGTCTCTCTGTAGGCATCATGAAGATTTTCTCAGAGTCATAGTGACTCTGTCAACGGGCTATCAAAAAAGTACTTTCGAATTTCTTTTAAATTGCTTTCTGTTATTCTAGGAAAAGAAAATGAAAAAAGTCTAGCTTAGCTGTGATTGAAAACTCTGGATTCATTCGTGTTTGATGGATTAACTTCTCTACTAGGCTGAAGTTGGTGGTGTGATGTGATATAATCAGGCTAGAATCATGGAACAGTTGCTTCAAGTAAAAACCAACCCTCCTGTGGCCAGAAGCAACTTCAAGAAAACTGATTTCAGCAGCCAACCTGGAAACAAAACAAAGTTTCTGAGATCATCCTTGAATAATGAGCACTCCTGAGCTAAGAGAGAGAGTGACCTGTGTCTATCATTGTACAAAAGGAATAATAAAGGTGATTTCAGCACCAGAAGAAGTAATTCATGATCTATAATTACCTGTGTTCAAACCTGGGAAGTCTCAGACCTTTGTAAGGTGTTGAGGNAGACCTTTGTAAGGTGTTGAGGGAGAGATATGAATTATCACACTCCTTCCATGTACTCTATGAGTGAACAGTCCAAAGATTGTTCAAGGGTTAAGTACTACATTAGCCACTCAAAGGCATGCTTTTATATAGCTGGGTCTTGACTTCCTACTATAAGATATGTACAACCAGATGGCAACTCTGCAGCTCCTGACATTTGTAGCTCCACAAATTGCCGAATGTCTAGCTATAGTCTCTGATGATGGCTTGAATTGGATATCACATGAAGTTACTACTGTGAAATGGAGCTCTGGCACCATAGAAGCAGTTTCACAATAATGGTAGCCATAATAGAGCACAGTACTAAAATAAGAAATGAAGCAGAATTCACCAAAAGGTTCAGCGTAATGTTATTTTAAATGAGAACTGAAGACCATTGGGCAAAATAACAACCAGACTCTGTTCATCACAATGCCCAAAAAATTAGACTTTATTTCTACTGCCTGTCTTCCTAATGACATTTAATAAAGAGACTACAAATGCTTTCTTTCCTAGCAATCTCTCTACAGATAGCGCTGCATCTATTCTGAAACCTAAGACTCTATTCAAATAGATAAAGTATAATTATGTAGGACTGACTTTATTGATTTCAGTTAGAATTCTGTGGATCATTGTTGCCTTCTATTCTTCTTTTTGCTTCTCACATATTTTTTTCATCCTGAGCACTTGGTAGTGAATTTAATATAATCATATATTCCAGGATTTTTAGAGTTACAAAATTATCACTTTTCTTTTTTTCCCTTTCAGTCTCATAACAGTCTTGAAATGTATAATCTACCAATAAAATACTTCTAAAGAATACAGAAAAACAAAATGTAAACTTCTTTTAAAACATACTTTTTAAGGCTGAGAGAATTAAAAAATGTATATCCTTGGCACTTAATAGAGAAAATGCAGGTATTTGATGATTTCCCCTTTAATATAATCATATCTTCCAGGATTATAGAGTTGCAAAATTACCGCTTTTCTTTTTTCCTTTCAGACTCATAACAACAGTCTTGAAATGTATAGTCTCATCTGTTTGTCAACATGACATATATATCCAAATTACATAAAGTGACTAATAAAAACCCCTTCCTTCCTTCCTTCCTTCCTTCCTTCCTTCCTTCCTTCCTTCCTTCCTTTATGCTATAATCAATAAATAATTGCCAAATTTTACTATAGTAATCAAAACTTTCTAACTCAATTGGGGTGTTATTTCGGATGTGAAAACACATTCACTTAATTTTTCCACAGCCAATCTTTTGGGAAAGGTATTGTGGAAATGTTCAAAATGTGACATATTCATTTCTTTTCCACTGTGAACAACTAGAACAGGAGTGTCAAACTCAAGGCCTGTGGGTGGAATCCAGCCCTTGGGGGTGCTTAGATCTGGTCTGTAGGGCCTCCCTGGAAACAACAAAGGAAGGTTACAGAAGGTTAATTCATTAAATTTTCTGTAATATATCTTTTCCTGGGTTATATCACATAAATATTTTTGGGGGAGGGATGGAAGGTTCTTTGTGCAAATCTGCCAAGAGTGTCTTTTTTATAACCTTAAAGGCCCTGTCACATCGGCCAACGGATGCAAAAAGTATGTAAAAAGGACACAGCGGATGAGAAAATGTTCCATCGTTCATCCATTGTTATTCTGCTCTTCCAAGAAGTTGCCCCCAATTTGCATAAACAGAGCGGACAACAACGGAAAGGAACGGACGGAGAGAGGACGTAGGCGAGGATGTTAAAGACAGAATGCTCCACGGAAGCTGAGCGGATGGAAGTGGCTGGAAGCCAGAATGGCACATCCGCAGGGCTTCCGGGGGAGAATACCGAAGCGGACGCGCAGCAGAAGGAGCGGATGCAGAGGGATGCTGAGCGGGATGACGCGGATGCATCACGGGACGCCTAGCGGATCCTAGCGGATGCCTAGCAGATGCAAAGCGTGCTGTTGCTGCTGCTTGGTGGTGGTGGTGTGGTGGACCATCCCTAGAGAACCTCAAAGCCCCTTCTGATGAGGGCCAGAAGGCCCTGCCACGAGGGAGGAAGAGGCAATTGCGCGATAGGAGAGAGGAGACAGTACTCCATCGAAGAGGAACATGAGGATGAGGTGCTCGAATGGCTGAGGGAGAACTGAGTACCTCTGGCAGAAGGGACACAGGCTCTATCGAGACACCCAAATGGAAGCAGGCGGCTTGGAGAGAGAAGGCGAAAGCCTGGGCTACACTTCGGAGGTCCTCCTCGGTTGGTGGAAGCACAATGCACACCTGGTACGGGAAAGCTGCACCTCAAGAAGTGCGGCCAGGCGGTCAAGCTCACTGACGGAGACCTAGGTGATGGCCAAGTGCAGCTTCTTGGAGGGTGAGGTCCCGCACCGAGAGGAGCAGCCCCTCTGTCAACCTCTCTCTCAGGCCAGCCTACAGAGAGCCAGTCCTCTTCTGGCCAAGAGTCAGCTCCTGTGTCCATGCAAGTATCTGTGGAGCGCTCCCATGACGGAGACCACCCTGACAGCTGCACTCCCCATGGCGGAGCACGTGAAGGACACCCTGAAGCAGTTGGAGCGAAGGAGAGGCCGCTGACACCAGAGGACAACCCATGCACCTCCAGCTCCACCTCCACAGAAAGCAGGCGAAGAGGCAGACCGAGGGACAGAGCCACACTGTCCTGCTGGAGATCAGGGACACCATCAAAAGCAGTGTAGATCTCCTCTCTCAGCTGGTACACACTGACATACCATCCTCAAACCGCAAGCCCTTCCTCACCTACATCAGCCAGACCCTCATGGACATGTCCGAATCCCAGTACCAGGTGATCAAGGAGAGAATCACAGGTCTTCTGCACAAACCCTCCAGGCCCAGCTGAACTGCTCCGACCCAGTCCAGGTCTGCTCCTCCACCCAGGTGATGTCAACATCCCTTCCAAGGTTTTCCACAGCGCCCTCACTGACAGAAGGCTACGACTACTAGGAGTTCCAGCAGCACAGGCAGCCCTTCCCAGTCCAGGCACAGGTTCATCGTAGCCACAATGCCACCGGATGCACCACCAACACCACAGATGCCACCAATGCCACAGATGCCACCCATGCACAAGATGCCACCCACACCTCACCTGCTCACCGTTGCAGACCAGACAGCCCCACTACACTCCTCCTTCCTCCAGCCCACAGCCAAGCCCGGCGCAGAACATTCTTCATTGGTCTTGGGACTGCACACCGGCCATGTCTATGGAGGAAGAGGCTCTCAACATCACAGGACTGAGCCAGCTCTCTGAGAGCATCCCCTGTTGTCCTCCTCAGTGCCAGGCCACCAATGGCGCCTCAGACCAGCACTCAGCCACTGCCACCTCCACAGCACCTGGACCCCCTTCACCACTGAGATATGGGCACGCCTCAGAGTGACTGAGAAGAGTGCCAGAGACTGGGTTGCTACCTGTTGAACTTTATCTTTGCTTGGGACACTTTTCTTGGGTCATTTTGCTTTTACAGTTTGTTTATTAATAAAGGTTATCTTTGCTTCACACACTTGGTTCATTTATTTTACTAATAAAAGTCTTGGTGGAAACTTTTAGAAATGGTTTAAGCCTTTGCATGCTTGTGGGATGGGTAAGGATAGCAGTGGGATGGGCAGGGTACGTGATGGGTACTGTGGATGGGTATAGCCAGTGTGGGATATACTGTGGATGGGTAATAGCTGTGGGATAGATAAACCTCCAGTGCAAGCATAGTGCAAGCATAGTGGGACTGTATGGTCCACCCTCCAGGTGCCACACCTATGGCCCTTTATTATCAATAACAATGTAATCATTCATCAACATATTTCAACATAAACACAACTCTTTATTTAAATGCCCTGTTTCATTGTAGGGCCACTCAACATACATGGAACAATCTCATCAAGTGTGATGAGACAGGCTGAAGGAAGCATCCATTAAGCATCTACCATCCTGTCTTGGCACTCCACTGCTCCAGCTAGGGAGTTGCACCAGTGTCTTCAGTAGGTTTGCGCTGCTTCTTCCTTCACGTGAAGCTATGTTGGGGCTTGCACATCCACAGTTTCTATCAGGTTTTCCCCTTGCCTCCATTCACCAGGCTCTATGCCCCCATTGCCTTGTTGACGGTCCACAAGCCTGTTCTGCAACACTGGGTAGCGGGTGCGCATGAGATTGTGCAGGATGCAGCAAGCTTCCACGATGTTCTTCAAAGTCTCTGGGCGATGCTGCATGGTGTTGAGAAGTACCTGGAACCTGTTGGCCAGGATGCCAAAGGCATTCTCCACCACCCGTCTTGCCCTGGACACCTGTAGTTGAAGATCCTCTCTTCATGGGTGAGGGCATCTGGAAGTGTAGGGCTTCATGAGGTAGGTGAGGGAGAAGGCGTCATCCCCCACGATGAAGTAGGGCACATCTTGTGTGTCGTTGGGTAAGGGGTCTGAGTCTGGGAAACCCATGATGAGGTTGCGTTCCAGCCCATCCTTGAGGTCACTGGTTTGTTATATCTGGGCATCTAAAGCTGACCCGTTGCCTGAAGCATCGATGTACATGAACTTTAGTCAGCATCAACATGGCGAAGAGGATGATGCTGAAGAAGCCCTTGTAGTTGAATAATTGGACCCCCGAGTTTTTGCAGGCCACGTGCTTCCCATCTATGGCTCCAACGGTGTGGGGGAAGTTCCACTTCTGATACCACTGCTCGGCAACTTTCTTCCAGCCTTCTTCAGTTGAGGGGCACTGGAGGAGCTCCTCAGAGGTATTCTTCGATGATGGCTGCACCACTTCTCTGATCACAATGCTGATGGTGGTTGTGTGGACACCCCCAGGCGTACTGCATGTTCCTGTACATGGTCCCTGGAGGCCAGGTGGTGCAGAGTCAGTGCCCCTTCAATCCAGGGTCCAGGCTGGGCCGGAAGTTGGTGTTTGCCTTGGTTAACCTGGGTCTCAGCCGCTCCACAACTTCGTCAAACATGGCTGGCAACATCCTCATGAAGTTCTGGAATTGCACGAGGGTCTTTGTTGCTCAGCTCCACCATCAGCTTGTCATACAGTCTGTACTTGCGCTTTTTTGCAAATCCATCTTTGGACCCAGACACTTCTTGGAGATCGCCTCCTTTTCTTTCGTAGAAACAGGTTGAAAGAGCCTGTAGAGGGCTTCGCACTGTTGTAGAATGATGGCGGCTACCGAAAGGAGTGTGCGATGATCCATGGTGGAGATGACTGGATGCTGTGGAAGAGGAAGAGCCAGATGAAGGCTGAAGAGGTCTGCACAGCAGGGCTGCTGGACTGAAAGTGAGATCCAGGTGATTTCTCCCCCTTTTTATAGGAAATTACTGTTTTTTCCGCTAGGTGTCCTTCCGCATCCTCTAGACATCCTGCAGACATCCTAAATATCGAGATACATCCCCTATACGAACGTTTTTTCCTTTTAATGCTTTTATATGCGAGCTGCATCTGCTTTCATCCTTTCTACGTCCATGCTACTAAGCTGTGTGTCCCGTTCTGGTCCGTTTCGCTTCCTCCCTGTGTCTGTTTTCCGCTGTGGAGCGGATGTGAATTGCGCGGATGCGCAGCGGATACCTAGCGAATAATGCGGACGCATAACGGATGAGCGACAGACATATAACAGATGTTCCCCGTTATGCATAGCGGATGTATAATGGGCACGTTGGATATTTTATCCGCTCAAAGGTTTTGTGCAGCTCAAAACTTTTTGAGTGGATGAAATCTCAGTAGACGGATGCTGGACGGTGGGTATGAAAAAACGTATGCAGTGAGTACAGAACGGATGCATGCGCGTTTTTATACTCAGAGTGAGTACAGAACGGATGCATCACGTTAACCAATGGATGGCAAGTGTTTCTCTCCATTTTACATCCTTTTTCCATCTGTTGGTGCAGTGTGACATGGGCTTTAAAGGGGCATATTCAGGCACAGTGATTGCAACAGTTTGGAATAAACTCTTCTTGACAAGATGTGCATAACAAAATATTGCCTCCTCCCCGTCTGCTTCTGTTCTAGGATCAAGTAGCATTTATGATTGTTTTTCTCTGGTAGATGCCTTCTTTTTATTTATTTTCCCCCCAACAATTTTTACGTGGTGGGGCACTATACATCACCAAGAACTCTTCATACTATCAGTACTGATAGACTGTAAAAAGAAAAGACATTTCACCAGGAGCAAATCCAGTTGTTGAAGGGTGTATTTTCTAGAAAATTCATTCAATGCAATTTAAGGGATAAAAATCTAGTTTATAAGAATACACTTCTAGATGGAATTCTGCAATATTGGTAACATACATTTTTTATGGATTGCTTTGGCTACTGTTAGAAGAAAAATCTGGTCTGGTTCCAAGCCAGCAGAAAAACGCTTCAAATAAAATGCAGACCATATGGGGAAAAAGTCTCTGTTTATTTGGTTTCCAGAAATTTCAGAGACAGCAGCATGTTTATGGGGCGGTTGAGCGAATGGATGGATCTTTATAGGATGATTGAGATGCTCCAGGGGCTTGTGCAATTTAGTGAGCCTTGTGCCTTTTACTATTTCAGTGGTGGAAGGTTAATTCTATTATGTCCTAAAAGTCCTCTCCTGTCCTTAGAATTTGGGTGGGGAAATGTAAATTCTTAATCCCATCAGCTCCAACCTTCTATGAGTTTTGTTTATAAATAGATTTGCCCAGTCTTCCTGAATCAATACAAAATCTCCACTCCAAAAGACCAGTCTCTTCTGCTTGAGGCTGTTTTCCTGTGCAGGGACTGGGGTTGCTTTCTGCCTTTAAGAACATGCTTCTTCATTTCTCCTTTGGGGAAATGTAATATTCTGCCTCTTTTTAATATTAAGAATGAATAATATTTTAATCTAGGAAGAGGAGCCTTCCTACACCATTGAACTTCTATGTTATAAAATCAATGTGCGTTAGAATTTTAGAATAACATATTTTTATGTACAAGAGAAAACTCTGCCCATTTTCTTTTTCTCTCCCATTGCCAACACCGCTGTCCTTTTTATTAGAATTTTAATTTAAAATTCGTATTGCAGAGTGGGTTGACATATATACAGATCAAAAGGTCAAATCTACCAATAAAATACTTCTAAGGAATATGGAAAAACAATCAGATGTAAACTTCTTTGAAAATGTATTTTTAAGACTGAGAGAATTTTAAAAATGTATATTTGTGGCATTTAATAGAGAACAATGCAGGTATTTAATAATTTTCCCTAAGGGCAGAGTTTTAAAAGGAAAATGCTACTACTGAAAATGCCAACTCCTGTCTCATCTCTGATGGTGGGACTACTCCTTAGAGAAAGGTATCAGCAGACAAATGCAGGATGCAACTTACTTTGGCTCTTCATCATTGGAGAGAAGCACATACAGCTGGAATACTGGATGAACTTAGATGCCTTTTGGATAGTCACCAGAGAGCCTGGCTAAAGTAAATTTCTAGATAAATGTTTTCAGGGAAATTGGCAACTTTAAAACAACATACATTTAAACATCTTGCCTGTCCAAAACACCAGATTTGTTAGGGCAATGGAATTGTTGTCATTGGAAAAAAAAAATCACTTCACAACAATACACAAATTGGAATACTTCAGCGGGATGATTTTTTTTTTCCTTTGACTAGAGAAGCATATTGGCCTTAGTCTTGCTCCATATTTTTACAGTCAGCTTGCTCTGTAAGTTATCTCAAAATGTGTGCTAAGTGGGTTGCAAAAGTAAGGTGATTAAAATATACACAGAAAAAGTGTTCTCTGGGATAATAATAGGATTACCTTTAAGTATGACAGTCAAAAAGCTTTTCTGTTAAGAGTAATTTTTTAAATGTATCTTTTGGTGGAATATCAGCCCAACAGGCCATATTTTATAGTCAACTTTTGAAACTGATTTTTAAACTGCTTTTGCTATCGAGCTAAACCTGGTTTTAACTATCTGATTTCTTATTCTCTTGTTTAGATCCTTCCAATAATTGGTTCCTTGGGGACCAACACAATAGAGGTCTGTCTCATTCATGTGGCTCATTATCATGATCCCTCCTTTGTTAGAGAAGGAAACAATGAGTCTGATTATGGAACATGATATCGACATTTTGTCCAGAGCTGTAGCTCAGTCATTTCTCCTTGAAAATATCTCTTTTTGAGTCCCAAAGAATAAATGTTACATAACAGAATGCAAAAGTGTAAGGATTCAAGTTAACACTTTTGGAGTAAAAGCTCAAGAATTTATCCTGGTTTTAAATCATTAAGCTGTATTTTCTCTGCATAAAAGCCTTGATCTCCAGCAGACATTCTGCAAAAACTAGGTATTTTTGTTATTTTTGTTTCCTAATCTTTCACAAACAACTTGAAGCTGACAGTGGTTGTTTTCATTTCTGCTGACCAATAAAAGAATGCAAAGAGCTTCATTTGAACAGTGGCCTGTTCTATTACTGGTGGTGGAGCAACAAAATCACAAAAGGAATAAATTGCTAGCATCTCAGATTCATATTTTTAATAAAAGTTGTGCAAATAACAAGTATACCTAGTTTTTGCAGCATGTCTGCTTGCAAAAAAGCAGACAAACAAAACTGAGGGGTTGCTTTGAGGGAAAGCTTCTGGGCTGTAAGATAGCATTATTCTTGTAAATCTCTTGCCTGCTGTGTTCGTGAAATGATAGCAGGCTGGCATGTCTTACCACTATTCTCTTTTTTCCAATACATCTGTTCAAGAATGAAGAAGGGGAAGATAAATTCCAAATACTATGTATGACCAAGCTGCCTAAACTCTGTATTAATAAGAAGGGGGGGAGTGGGGAGGAAGAGTAATGATTGTTGTATGTCTAGAAGCTGGAAGACCAGTAAGGTCAGAATTCCTGCCAATTGGCAAGCAGACAACCTGACAGCTCAGCAGAACTACAATGAGTCAGAGGCAATGTTTTCATATACATTATCAAGAAATATGGGTAATTTATTTCCCAAACCTTCCAACACTGACATCAGAAAAATAAGTTTAAATTTGTACAACGCCCTCAAGTAAGAGTGCCCAAATATGTGGTTGACTTCCTTGTTCTGTAATTTGCTTAGGTTTGCCAACAAGATTCCTGAAGTTTGGTCAGTCTCTTGACTACTCTTTTTTGGCACCAGCCAGATCTTACCTGCTTTAGTACAAAAATGGCCCACTAACCATTTGTAGAGGACATGTCCGCAGTGGTGGCATTCAAATTTTTTTACTACTGGTTCTGTGGGCATAGCTTGGTGGGNTGGCAGGGGAAAGTTACTGCAAAATCCCCACTCCCTCCCCACCCCACCAACCTGCTTTCCAGCTCCATTCTCCCCTGCAGGGCAACAAAAGAACAGCCAGATGGTTCTCCAAAATACTCAAAATTTCCGCTACCGGTTCTCCAGAACTGGTCAGAATCTGCTGAATACCACTTTTGCATGTCCTCATGATGTAGCCTCTCCTGTGGCTGATATACTGCTGAAGCAGGACTGACATTGGTTGAAGATATTCTTGCATGCTATTGCCATACCAAACTTCCCATGTAGACCTTGTACGGTTTGAGGAAAAGGAGATTAGTTATCAACCAGGCTATGGTTAGCATGGCAGCTCTGCTGTGGGATTGTCTGGTCACTGGGTTATGTGTCTCCATAATCATTTCAGCTGGGTCTTCAAGAAGCACTAACACCCTAGCCAGCTATTTTCTTCTTTTTGAGGATGAAATTGGAGATGGGAATTATCAACCTCATGTAAGACTGAATGCATTCACTCCTGATATTTCCATTGGCTAAGTCCAAATAAACGTAGTTAATTTTTTGTGAGCCTCAGCACTACTTAGACTAATGAAATAGCACCTTGCTGGTGAGCCACTTTGGGCAAAGGGACCTGATTGTTTTGTTGGGTTGTTGGTGAACTTAAAAGGGGCCATCTTGTAGGCCAAGAAAAAGAAGGAACAGGCCAGAAAGGAGAGGAAAAAGAAACCAGAATTTTGCTCACCATATTTTTTTTCCTATAGGTAGATAAAATGAGGGAGTTAGTAGAAAGAAACAGCTGTAGTGTATCTCCTTTTCAGTTGCTCAGTTTTTCATGTGGCCAACCAGCTCACTTCCTGTTGCTCTTGCTGCGAACTGTCTGGCTGTAAGACCCTGGATCTAGGTGGTGTGAACTTCTCAGTCTCCCAGCCAGAAGTCAAACAAGGAGAAAAAGTGTTGCACTGTTGAGAGCTAAAGAAGTCTTTGGAACCTTCTGTGTGGAGGCCTCCTCCCTCCATCACACATAGGGGCTTCCTTTAATTGGGGCTCTGTTCTTCTGTTGGCTGGAAACCACACATTTCTAAAGAAACCTAGCATGGTTTTAAGGCACTGGAGGAAGGGAAGAAGCTATTCCAACAACAGAGATTCTCAGCTTATGTGTGTGTGAGAGAGAGGGAGAGAGGGAGGGAGAGAGAGAAGGAGGGAGGGAAGGGGAGATATATTACTTCCCATCAAGCTGCTTTTTCCCCAGACTGGCCTTGGAGGAGAATAATCCATTTGTTGAAGAGGCAGTTTGCCTTCTTTTGTAAGGGACAGATGGGTTAGGAATCTGTAAGTAGTTTTTGGCTAAATAGCAAGTGAATAGTATATCCACAATGAAAATCCACTAGCAGAATGGGGCAAAATAAAATATATAACCTAGCGGGAGTTAGGAAAGAAAAGGATGACAGCAAAGCCTCCCATCGCTGCCCATGCCAGAAACTATTCTGCCTTACATTGTGTGAGGGAAGCACAGTAACCATTTCAATACTGAGGCATAGAAGAAAAGAAAAAAAGGTGTGTGTGTGTGATTTTTTTTTCTCTCTGCTTCCTTTCCTCCAATCAAGGACGAGAGAAACCACATTAAAATTCTCCTTTAACCTGGCTGTCAAATTAGTGATTTCAAGACTTTGGAAGGGTTGCATGACTAGAATGATTTACCTCCTAGGGGACTCCCATTCCCATTTTCATCTTTTGATGCATGTATCCAAAGGCAGAAGGAAATAGATGAATACTTTCAGCCTCATCTCTTCCAGGAAAGTTGTCCAATTAGAGGATGTCCTCCTGAAACTTTAAGAAGGTCCAAAGGTTGAGTTCTGGCTTCTGACCTTTCAAATATGATCAGAGGACATGCATGCACAGAAGCACCAACATAGTACAGCCAATGCTATCTTTGTTATGCCTTAGAAGCCATAACTGTGGACATGTACATGGAAATACAGGAAATATAGGTAGTTCTTGACTTAGGAGCATTCATTTAATAACCATTCAGAGTTATGACAGTGCCAAAAAAAGTGACTTATGAACTGCTGTTGCACTTATAGCTCTAGCAGTATCCCTGTAGTTATGTGATCAACAGTTGAGCACTCGGCAACTGGCATGTATTTATGATTGTTGGCCTATCCCATCAAGAGAGGGGAGCTGGATTTGCTTAACAATCAAGTGATTTGCTTAACCACAGCAAAACAAATGTTGTAAAATCAGGTGTGACTCAATGACATTGCTTAGTGATGGAAGTTCTGGTCTAATTGTCATAAATTGAAGACATAAATAAAGATGACCCTGGAGATTTTAGGACTCCTGGGTTACTGTCTTTTAAAATGCACCATGAAATGAGTTTCTAAAGAATTATAGAAAGCTTTTTATGTTAGTAAAAATTTTATCTTCACCACAGCACAAACTCCATTTACAGTTTGAAGAAGAAAAAGAGCAAAGTTCAGCAATCATGTTCCATTTTTCTTCATACAGACTACCTGCATAAGGATTATTTGGAGATCCCTATATTATAATTATATTTGTTTTTCCTTTATTGTATCATAAGGAGTGTGAGCTATTATAGTTTTCTACCAATTAACATTCGAGGCAAATGATGCTTATTTCTCTTCATCCTTACATTGGTGAGTCAAGCGGCATTCTCAATAAAAGTTCGGCAAGAATAAAAAGTCAAGTGTAAAACAATGCTGCAGGTGAGTCAGCAGAATCCTGCAAAAGGATCCTTTCTCTGTGACAGGGTATTAATGAATTGTGTACCTTTGCATGTACAGGATGTTCAATCAGTTAAGGTGGGACATGACTTAGCTGTACAGCTATTTGTATATCATAATTATCATCTTTGGACAAATCAACTTTGTCCATGATTTTTTTTTGCTGCTCAATTGCCTACAGTGCTATATACATGACAGACACTTATGGTTGTTAAAGAAGTATGGGTCAATCCCATTTGTGATGCTACAGAAACTGTGAAGAATGATGTATGCACAACTCTTGATGTTTTTTCCTCAGCTTCTTCCTTTTGGCTTCAGTCGATTGGAGTTGAATATTTCATTACCCTAACTAGAAAGCAGCATCAGTTTGCCCATTCCTTACTAGCACTCATTCCTTACAAAGCACTGATGATGTTACCTAGTTTGGGTAATGAAATGCCTGCAAGAAAACAACCAAGCTCAGTGGACATATCTAGAATGCACAGGTGGAAACATGGTTTAATATAAGGTTCCTTGTGATATAGTAAATATACAAATTAAAATAAATGCTCATAGCTCTTTCTTATCTGTCCACCTTAACTTACCACAAATAGCTTGCTTTTCTTTAACTAAAATGTCAACTCTCATTCTGTCCAACTTGTGACTTAATTTCCTTGGCAACAAACCAAAAGTGGTTTGCCTTTGCTTTCTTCCAAGATGTTTTTGACATCTCAATCTAGGCCAATAGCCCTGGGACTTCCAGTGGTCTTCCATTCACATATGACGTGACCCTGTTCAGATTTTTGAGATTACAGTTGGCTAAGCACTATTTCACTATTGTACATCATTTGACAGGGTTGGTGCTATGGGGTTCACAGTGCTTCACTTGAGTGCAAAGAGACAGAGGTAAACGTCCCCTCCAAACTCCAGTCCTGATTTTTTTAAAAAGTACTTGTCTGAAAGCCTCCTTGAAATTCCATCGAGGTAGAAAATATTTTAATAAAAAAATAAATCATTAATATTTTCTCAAATGATTTGGCTTGTTTATTTGGTTCTCTATAATCCTAAACCTAAAGATGTAGAAATATGCAACAGTGAGTACAATCCAATGTATTTCCCCTAATAACTACACACAGGACCGCAGTCTCAGTCAGGCATTGCATACCCAATTTTTAGTGTTAACTTTATTGCAAAATCAATAGCACCAATCTTGTTACACACAAAGTAAAACATCAAGCTTTGCATAGAGTACAAATAAGCAGGTCTTCATTGGAAGCTGAAGCTTCTCTTTGGAAGATGATCTGATTACATCCAAATCCAGGGCCTTGTTTATGATCCCAAGCTTGATTTCTCATCTTTGGTCAGATCTTCTATGAAGATCAATTCAGCCACATGTGGAGGGTGGGAGGTGAAAATGTAATTATTTTTATTTTTTTATTTATTTGATTTGTCAGTTGCTTACAAGATAATAGGTATAATATAAATATGAGTAAGAATATAGGAAATAGTTATGAATAAATGGGGACAATAGGACAGGGATGGTAGGCATGATGGTGCACTTTTGAAAAAATTATGAAAAGTAACTATAGTTTAATTAGTGTATGAGAATGCTTCAGGGTGTTGTGGCCCTCATGATCTTTTATGCAATGAGAAGGAAATGGAAGACAAAGAATATCTCATGATAGGATAAGTCCATCTATTCATCCAAATCAGGATGACCAGTTGATGGCACCAAAATGTTTGTTCATTTAATAGGATTGTTAAGCTGGACCACATAAACATAATTATAACATCTGAAAAACTTTGTTAAACGAGCAGAAAGACAATTTAAAAAATCCTAGCTGGGAATATGTGGTAGCAGCTATCTCTTCATAAATCATAGTGCCAGAGCCTTATGAAATAGCATGTTTTTAATCTCGCTGCAGAATGTTAACAGAAAGGGACCCATACCTATATCCCCTTAGCTTCAGGGGAATTGGGAATATGTAGCATGCCTTCATGATTTGAATGTGGCAATGGGTAAATTAGCTGGTAACCCCAAGGTAACTAAGATCTAAGCCATGGCAGGCTGTATGAATGATCAGCAGCATTTTGAATGGTACCCAGAAATATACTGGTAACCTGTGTAGCAAAACTGAAGAAAGGATGCTGTTCTGTTCAATTGGCTTTTGTCTGTCTGTATATGATTAACTATTTTCTCTTTCAATTGAAACGTCAAATAGATTTTAAAGAGAACTCCATGTAGAACACAATACAATGGTGTGAGATGGTTAGGTTTCTCATCTCTCTTAGTTGTTGTCTAAAGGTTATCTGGATTTGGGCAGCTTAGATATGGAATGTGTTTGGATTTCACTATCAAGTAGCAATACCTGGCTGACTTTGAGTTTGAAAACTATGCAAGATTGGGTCTGGTTAATCCCTAGCTAGGAGACCTCCAAGGAATACTAGGGCTGTAGGATATGATATTAAAGAGAGAGAGAAATCCACAACAAGCAAATTCCAAACCATTTGCATGTTGTCAACATCACATAGATGTGCTTAGGAAGACACCAAGAATAGAGTTTGACTCTAAAGTGAATTTACCTTTGTTTTTAGAAGAAGGTAGACAGAATCTTGGAAAACTCAGGACGTAAAGAGAAGGTAAGAAGAAACTGCTAAAATATTTATTTAAGTGTTGTATAGCTTTTTGTAAAAATCCCACTTTATTTTGTTGTGCTTGATTAGTATACCTTCTTGAATTATTTCTGTATTAGCTAATAATGTGGTAACAAAATACTGTTCTTGAAAGATTTCCTAAAATCCTTTAACCTAACAGCATCAACCAGTAGGTTCATTGCTTTGGCCATTTTTAAGATGCTTTCTGCTTTTCTATATTAATAGTCTTTATCACACATAGCCCAATGAAAAATAACACACACCATACTTATTTTCATCTGATAAATGCTTGTGTAGTTTTGCAAATAGCTCTTTCGTTTTGCTACTGGGTAAAATTGATAAGGCCATAGGGCAGGAATCTGAAAATTAAAGTCATGGTTTTGCTCACTGTGCATTTTATGACTTGCCATACAGAAATGTACTTTGATGCCGTCTGCTTAAAAATACTGTGAGGCCAGCACGAACCACTAGAAAGATTTCTTCAGCCTGGAAGAAAGATTAACAGAAAGACAAGAAAGGAGGGTTTTCGATTAAGAAATGAAATTAAAATGAGTTATTATCTGTTGTCTCCTTTGTGGCTCACTAATCTTCTTTATTAAAAGATTATTTAAAGATAAATGCCAGGGAATGTTTTCCTCCTATCTTTGTGATAACGATAAAGACTCCCGAAAGTCCAGATTATTGACAAGGGGTTATGTGGATACACTTATACTCTTCTTGACAACAATTTGCTATTGCTTTAAATGTACCTGCATATGCACGCTGTTTAACATACACAAGAACAACATGTATTTCAAAGGAGAAATGTGCTTTATTTAAGTCCATTCTTGTGACTGATTCTAAAAGGAGTACAATTTTATCCCAGTTCATACCAATGAATATTTCCCTAATGCTAATGCAAGCTGGCTGATTGTTATAACTCTTAACCAGTGGAATAATTACACTATAACATAAATAAATAAATTAGCAAGAAGCCTAGCTACAGGTGGATTCTCTCACTTCCACAAGGGCAGCTGTCAAAGCCTCAGGGTCATCAATTTTGTTTTCTTCTGAAAAGTGCAATAGTCAAAGTACCATTGGTGGCTGGGTTTAGCCATAATGATGCATATTTTCTGATACAGCTGCCTGTCGGGCACTGTGATAAATTTAAATAATTGCTAGGAGGGTAGTAATATGTTGAACATTTCAAATTCAACATTTTTAAGCTCAAAATGTCTCATGTTGATTATGGAGAGCTTATTTTGAGATTGAAATGGCTGGTATTCCAAATATTCCGAGCTATTTTCAGCTTAGAAAACTTCCAGGAAAGTCAGGATGTCATCAGAGAACTTTCCAGGAAAGAAATTAGATGTTTTGAATGCAATGAAGAGCTGTTGCTAGTGCTAGATCCAGTTGTGCAATACTACTTAGAGTGATAACACTTCTCTAAAGCCCATGTCCCACTGCACCAATGGATGCAAAGAGGATGTAAAATGGAGCTTGCCATCCGTTGGAAAACATGATGCATCCATTTGTGTACTCACTGCATACGTGTTCCATACGCTCTATCCGTCGAGCATCCGTCCACTGAGACTTCATCCATGCAAGAAGTTTGAGCTGCACAAAACCTTGAGCGGATGAAATTTCGCCGCAAATGTGTACATCCGCAACACATATGGGCACAAACGTTCTACGTCCATTGTCATCCGTTAAACTTCCGCTGTATCCTTTGGCATCCTCTGGACATCCTCGCAACTCACATCCACTGCAGCTGAAAATGGAAAGAGGGAGGAAGCGAAAAAGGTACATGGAACGTCCACACAGCGTTAGTAGCACGGAATAGGAAAGGATGTAAATTGATGCATCTCGTATATAAAGCATTAAAACGGACAAAACATTTGTATATGGGATGTATCTCGGATATTTAGGATGTCTGGAGTATGCCTAGAGTATGTGGAAGGACACCTAGCAGAAAAACCGATATTCTATGCAAGGAGAAGAAGGAGACGTCCAAGAGCTGTGTGGGTCCGATGATGGATCGGGAGAAGAGTGGAGTTTGGACAGTATGACAAGCTGATGGTGGCTGAGGAATGAAGACACTCGTGCATTCCAGCACTTCATGAGGATGCCACCAGCCATGTTTGATGAAATTGTGGAGCATCTGAGACCCAGGTTGATCAAGCCGAGCACCAACTTCCGTCCCAACCTGGACCCTGAGTGAAGGTGGCACTGACTCTGTGCCACCTTGGCACTGGAACCACATACAGAAAACATGCAGTATGCCTGGAGGTGCACCACAATAGCATCAGCAAAGTGGTCAGAGAAGTGGTGCAGGCCATCATCAAAGAATACCTAGGAGCTCCTCCAGTGTCCTACCACTGAAGAAGGCTGGAGGAAAGTTGCAGAACAGTGGTATCAGAGGCGGAACTTTCCCCACACTGTTGGAGCCATAGAGGGCACAGCACGTGGCCTGCAAAGCTCAAGCCAACTCAGGGTCTCCTCTATTACAACTACAAGGGCTTTTCAGCATCTATCTCTCTTTGCATCGCATGGTGACTGCTGACTACAAATTCATGTACATCGATGCTTCAGCAATGGGTCAGCTTCAGAATAGCCAGGTATACAATAGCCAGTGACCTCAAGGATGGCTGGAACGCAACCTCATCATGGGTTTTCCAGATCCAGACCCCTACCCAATTGATACACAAGATGTCCCTACTTCATCGTGGGTGATGACGCCTTCTCCCTCAGAACCTACCTCATGAAGCCCTACACTTCCAGATACCTCACCCGTGAAGAGAGGATCTTCAACTACAGGATGTCCAGGGCAAGACAGGTGGTGGAGAACGCCTTTGGCATCCTGGCCAACAGGTTCCAGGTACTTCTCACCACCATGCAGCATCACCCAGGGACTGTGAAGAGCATCGTTAGAAGCTTGCTGCATCCTGCACAATCTCATGGGACTGGAGTGCTGGGTCTGAGGCGCCATTGGGGTGCTTGGCCCCGAGAGTACAACAGGGGGACGTCTGTTCAGGAAGCTGTCCGAGAGCTGACTAGTCCCGTGAGGTTGAGAGGCCCTTCATCAAGGACCTGGGATGTCAGGCCCAAGACAGATTGCCATTGAGGGGCTTGGCTGTGGGGTGAAGGAAGGAGGAGTGTAGTGGGGCTGTCTGGTCTGCAGCTGGTGAGGTGAAGCATCTGTGGCATGTGATGAACCTGGCCTGGACTGGGAAGGCTGCCTCTGCTGTGGGAAGTCCTGGTAGTCGTAGCCTTGGTAGGTGAGGGGCTGTTGAAAGGCGTGGAAGGGCTGTGACATCACCTGGGGTGGAGGAGCAGACCTGGACTGGGTAGGGGCAGTTCAGCTGGGCCTGGAGGGTTGTTCAGAAGTGCTGTGATCCTCTGCTTCATCACCTGGTACTGGGCCTTGGGCAGGTCCATGAGGGTCTGGCTCACGTAGGTGATGAAGGGCTTCTGCTTCGAGGATGTATGTTGCTGTGGACCAGCTGAGAGAGAAAGTCTGTGCTGGTCTTGATTGCTGTCCCTGATCTCCAACAGGACAGTGTGGCTCTGGCCCTCCAGTCTGCCTCTCTGCCTGCTTTCTGTGGAGTGGAGTTGGGGGTGGGGTGGTTGGTCTCTGTGGCTGCCGCTTCTTCCTCCATTTGTGACAGGGGATCCTCCACATCCTCTGGCATGGGGAGTGCAGTTGTCGGGGGAGGTCTCTCCTGGGGCCCTCGAAGACACCTGCCTGGACACGGTAGCTATCTCCTGGCTGGAAGAGGGCTGTCTGTCTGTGGGCTGTCTGAGGAGAGGGTTGTCAGAGGGGCTGCTCCTCAGTGGTGGACCTCACCCTTCAGGAAGCTGCATTTGGCCATGACGTACATCTCCCGGTCAGTGAGCTTGACAGCGGCCTGGACAGATTTCTTGAGTGTTAGCTTGCCATACCAGGTGTGCATGTGCTTCCACCATCCCAGGAGTAGGTCTGAAGTGTAGCCCAGGCTCTCTGCCTTGTTTCTCCAAGCTGCCTGCTTCTTCTTGTTCGCGATACAGTCTGTGGCCCTTTCTCTACAGGTACTCGTTCTCCCTCAGCCATTCTAGCAACCTCCTCCTCATGGTCCTTGGAAAGGGTGTACTGTTTCCTCTCTCCTCTCCTTCCCTTGCCTCTTCCTCCCTCTGGCGAGGGCTTTAGCAGCAGGGCCTTCAGGGCTTGGAGCAACAGGGCTTTGAGGGCCTTGGGGCTGGTCCACCACAGCAGCAGCAGCACCAGCAGCAGCACACAGCACCAGCAACAGGAGAAGCACCAGCAGCACCAGCAGGAGAAGCACCACCACCACCACCAGCAGCAGCAGCAGGAGAAGCACCAGCAGCAGTAGCAGCACCAGCAGGAGAAGCACCACCAGCAGCACCAGCACCAGCACCAGCAGAAGCACCAGCAGCTTCAGAGTCAGTGCCAGGGGGTGGATGGTGGTTCTGTCCTTTTTGCCAGGACTGGCAGGAGTAGACACAGGTTTTCTCTTCTTCCCTGACTGACAAACCATGGTGTTATTTGAAGATGTCTGTGGCAGCACGTCTTTCCTCTGAATGCTGACTGCTTGCGACTGTATCCTTTTATATCCACGGAGCTGACACAATTCATCCTCCCCGCATGCGCAGTGAACGCTTTGCATCCGCTATGCATCCGCTATGCATCCTATAGGTGTCCGTGATGCATCCACGTCATCCGCTATGCATCCGCTCCTTCTGCTATGCCGTCCGCTTCACAGTTCTCTCCCGGAAGCCCTTCAGATGTGTCATCCGCTTCCATCTGCTTCAATCCGCTAGGCTTCCTACAAGCATCCGCTTAATATCCTCGCTACGTACTACCCCCGTCCGTTCCTTTCCATTCTTTTCGTTCCTTTTATGCAAAATTTGGGGTACTTTTTTGGAGCGGATAACAACGGATGGAGCCACGCCACCCAAATTTTGCTCATCCACTGTGTCCTTTCAGCATACGTTTTGCATCCGTCGGCCAGTGGGACCTAGCCTTTAGAAATACCTCTTTCCAGGATCATTTTGTCCAACATTCTCTCAAATCTATCTTGATTCTGTTCTCTGATTGAGTATGTCCAGTTTAATGGAAAGCAAAACCAGAGGTGATATGATAGCAGTATTCCAATATCTAGGGACTGCCACAAAGAAGAGGGAGGTCAACCTATTCTCCAATGTACCAGAGAGCAGGACAAGAAATAATGGATGGAAACTAATCAAGGAGAGAACTAGCCTAGAACTAAGAAAAACATTTCTGACAGTGAGAACAATAAACCAATGGAACGGCTTGCCTTCAGAAGTTCTGAGTGCTCCATCACTGGAGGCTTTTAAAAAGAGACTGGTAGCCATCTGTCTGAAATGGTATAGGGTCTCCTGCTTGAGCAGGGGTTTGGACTAGAAGACCTCTAAGGTCCCTTCTAACTCTTATTCTCTTATTCTATTCAGTGTGAGGATTGATGAACAAGTTACCCATAAAGTGTGTGTGTATGGTGTCAAGATGGTGTCGATGATTATGCAATCAAACTCCATCCCATTTGTTCCCATCTGAATTATTTTAAGCTTTGGTGGACAAAGAATAATACAAAACTGCTGCCATTCATACAAAATCAGTGAGAGAAAATATATGAGGAAATAAGGAAAATTTGCAATAATGTATAAATTTACTTATACTCCTATATTCTTTGTTTAAATTAGATGAGAAGTCATTTGAAATTCATTGTCTCAGCTTAACATTCTTCCAGTTAGTCATGTTCCACTGCTCCCTCTCTTCCTGTCTCTTTCCCTTATAAGTTGTACATCTCTGACTGCAAAGCACGGTCAGCTTTCTAAAGAAAAGTAATTGTATACATACATCATCTATTGAGTTTTGTGACAGTCTTGGTCCTTGGTGAATACCTAGACCAATCCTTTGGCAAGATTTCAGAAGTGGCTTACCCTTACCTCCTTCCAAGAGCTGAACAAGAGTGACTGGCTCAGGGCCACCCAGCTGGCTTTGTGCCTAAAGTGGGATTAACGTCAGCATCTCTTGGTTTCTAGCCTGATGCCTTAACCAGTATATCAAACTAGTTCTAAACAGTAATTGAACTACAACAAACAGTTAATGTTATTTTTAATCCTATCCTGAGTTCATATTTTTTCTTGACATCTTACTTTATACTGATTAAGGATATAGCAACCAGGATAAAGACTAGCATTGCCCTTTAATGGGTGGGATAAGGTTGTTTCTCTTTATCCTAAGCAGGCCTATTGAAGCCACACAGTGGCCACTTTAATCAAATGGAGAGAACGGATTTGAGCATACATTGCTGAGGCTAGTTTATTTTCATCATCACCATCGTCACCATTATCATATAGTAATTAAATGTGATTTTGCTTTCAGTTGTGTTAAGCAGTGCTTCAGCCAAAACTGTGGCTGTGGCTCTCACAAACAAGCTAGCTTTATATTTGAGTCTATACATTTGGTCCTGTTTAATTTATATGATCATCTTTCTTCAGGAGCTTGTGTGTTGACAACAACAGAGTTTATCTGGTTCTATTTTTCTTTCCCTCAACATAAAACAGTGATTTTCTTGTCATTTTACACAGGGCTGCTTGGGAAACTCTGACTGAGAAAACTAATCTCCATAAATATGAATGTGTCAAGAGCTGGAAAAATACAAGTGGCAATATATCATCTCAAAAGACCTGAGGGATTATTTTTAGCTTAGCACAGATATACAGATATCTTTCTGAAAGGTCAGTGAAATAGCATCTCAAGTAAAGACAATGAATGAGATGTAAGAAGTACAGGTGAGGGCAAGAATGAAGTGTAGGAGAGAAAATTGGAGCAGAATGGGACAACTTGGTGCCGCCAAATTGCCCATGGCCACAGCCACTGGGACAGCTTGTCATGGCCAACTCACTGCAAGACAATTCATTGAAAGACAATTCAACAATTCAACGTAAGTATTTAAAATAACAAAAAATTCTATTCCACCATTACTTTGATATTAGTATAAGTTTTGTCCTGTGATAAGTTGTCCTGTGGTAAGTTTGCCATGGTGAGTTGGGCACAGTAAGTTGACAGTGGCAAACTGGCAGTGGCGAGTTGGCCATGTTGAGTTGGGAATCTAGATTTGTGCTACAAATTTATTAAAAGAGTTTGTGTATAGTCTGTGGCATTCTTCAGAGCCCAGTGCATCATTCTAATTCTCCTGAAGTGAATGATTCTACAACTTTTGCAAACAGCTCCAAACCTTTTCTGGATTTGAAATTCTTAACTTTTTAGCCTTTATTTATTTTATTTATTTATGCAGCCAACTTGTCTAGTGTAACATGAAGGTAGGAGACAACCCAGTCACTGAATTAAAATCTAAATGAGGAAACACACTGGCTTTTATTAATGCCTCAAAAAGGTTTATAAACAGTTTCCACTGGTTTACGTAGTATATCTACAGCCAGTCCATGCTTGCCTGCTCTGGCACTAAATATATTCCTTGCCCTAGCTCTGTGACAGATGGGTTTTCTTTAGACTGAGGCTGTGAATGTTCCTAAGACTTGGCCTTTTACCTCCATTTCCCCACCTCTTCCTCTGCCAGGTCCCTCCAATATTTACAGGAAGGGAGGAAGGAAATACCTTGCATTGCCATGCTTTGATAGACAGTTTCCACATCTACTCATTGCAACATGTCCATTCATACTTGCACTCCTTATTTCTCTCTGTGTGTGTATGTGTATGCATGAGCCAAACAGCTACAATTGATATGCATGTTAATGACATGGTAAAGTAATGTTTTCATACATCTCAGCAGCCCAAAATAAATATAGCAGCATTATGGCTTGGTGTGTTTCATGATTCTAGCCATTCTGGTTCTTTACAGCTTACTATATTGCACATCAATGCAATCAATTGTTATTTATTTCACATGCTGCTGAGATCTTGCCATTCTTGCTGTGTTAATGAAACATGTTATTTGCACCAAACTCTGTGGAATTACTCCCCCCCCACCTTTCTTGAAGGCTGAAGTTATTACCTTCGATTCTTCTCATATTTTATACTGTATGGAATTGAAAGAAACATAAAACTATTGAAGTAAACACAGCTTGGATAATTACAGTGATTTTTCCATTATGGTAGCATAAAAAATTGCAGACTTGTGAGAGAGAAAAAAAGAATAGACCACAAATGCAATGCTGTTGGATCACCTGCAATATTTCTCATGGAAGTGGCAGTTAACAAGACCTTGCTTTACTGGGGTCAGCAATGAAACAAGTAAGAGCAGGCAATGACGTTCGATAGCTTCATGTTGAGGTAGGTACATGCTGGAATAAATACATCATAATGCAATCCAAGGCATATTGAAAGTTTTCAAAATATTTATTCTAAGATATGTTGTTCAGCATTTTTTTTAACATGGAAATAGAAAGTTGCCAGTATCAAGGTATGGACTGCTTTGAATTCAGTGAAGTGAATGTGAATGTGGCGGTTATTAAACAAACACCTTGGTCATTAAGCAAATCAAAATATTCCTATGGATGTTTTTTTGCTGGAAACTGACCAAAAAGGGCTGCGGTCATGTAATGGAGAAATATGCTACCATCAGGCATAAAGGTGAGTCAACTGTTAAATACACAAAATGCAATTATCTCTCTGTGGGCAGGTTGACAAGGGTCAGAACTCTGGAATCAGATAGCTTTTAGTTGTAACTTTGAACCAATTGGTTCAATCCTAACCAATTGGTCGAGGACTATCTAGAGTGGAAATAGTGATTTTTAAAAATGGGTTAAGAAGGAAACATAGAGAGTTTCTGTAATACCATTTAAGCTTTTTTGGTAACAAAAACAAACAACAACCCAATCTTTCGGTGCAGAAATGTTCTGCTGTGATCCATTCCCTGATTCAGATTTGTGCAGCCATCTTAATAGCTGATACTTTTCAGTGTCAAGATAATCCAAGAATCTGCCAATTCAGTCAGGAAGGTCCTACCTCTAATGCAAGGGTGTCAAACTTGATTTCATTGAGGGCTGCATCAGGGTTGTGTTTTACCTTGGAATGGTGGTGGGGCATGACCAGCTCAACATCACTTTTGTTGGGGGCACCAGTGGCAACCCGAGCACTCTGCCAGCAAAAACAGAGTTCAGGAGGGCAGCATGTGGCCCTCATGAGCTTTGTTTTCACTGGCAGAGGGTTGTAGGAGGTCATTGCAACTGAAAACGGAGCTTGGGAGGGCCATGCGCAGCCCTCCTGAGCTCCATTTTCACTGGCAGAGGCACTGCGGGTCAGTCCATTGCTATTTCCAGGGCAGCCTCACAGGCTGGATGTAGCCTGCAGACCTTCAGTTTGATCCCCCTGCTCTAATGGCTTGGTTTCTTTACTCTAGTTAACCATTCTTTGTTATATTTTCTCTTTTGCCTTTTTTCTTCACAAACACAATCTTTAAAATATAGAGTTTTAAGAATAAAAAGGACGAGTGGCAGGTGGTTTTTTTTCTGGCAGGTGATGCTTAGGAGAAGGGGAGATGAAGTTAAGGTAATCCATCAACAATTTTCTTTGATGTGGTCCACATTAAAAAGTAAAGATGTAACCATACATCTTGTGGCAAAACAAGAGCTGGTTATGAGGACAATGCCATATGTAATGGTACATTTTTCCTTGGGTTAAAGAACAGAAATATGGTACTTTTATGCAACTATTTGTCATCTCTTAGAAAAGGTCATAATGAAAATAAAAATGGAAAGTGTAAAAGGTGAGTTTTAAAAATTGAGAAGACAAAGACATTATCAGCTGGCATGCTTAATGAACTTGTAATGGATAAAGAAGAATTGAAGATGGTAGATAACTCTGTGTTTCAAAGCGTAAAAATAGCTACAGATGAACAGTGTGCTAGAGAAATGGAGATCATTACAGAGTATTATGGGCTGCAAGAAGAATTGAGCATTCAATCCTGATTCCAACAAAGACTAATTGTTTCTTGAATTCAGATAAAATATTGATACAGTGGATTTTAAAGATTAATTCTCAACTGAAGGCTTTTAGCTAATTGTCTCATGCAGATGTCTCCAAACTTGGTAACTTTAAGACTTGTGGACTTCAACTCCCAGAATTCCTCAGCGAGCATAGTTGGCTGAGGAATTCTGGGAATTGAAGTCCACAAGTCTTAAAGTTGCCAAGTTTGAGGACCCCTGATCTAATGGATAATCAGAAAAAACATCATGGAAGATTATTTCAATATATGATTACTGTGGCAAGATTATTATATAAACATAGATGGAAAGATTTGGCACTCTCCACCATGGAGGAATGGTTGGTGAAGATAATGGAACTTGCTGAGATGGACAAACTGACTTCTTTGATTAGACCAAGGTCATTTATTGACATTCATCCATGACTGGAAACCACTTATGGACTTTTTGTAGAAAAAATGGTTTTGGTTGACTTATGTTTTTGATGACTAGAAAAAATAGATTATAAAAAGGGAAATATGATGCAACCTTAGAGAGATTTGATCAGAATTATATATATAACTACTGAGAAGAAGATTGGAATATATTTCTTTATATTTTCGTGTTTTCTGTTCTGGTCTTTTTTCTATCTCCCCCTTTTCTTTCTTTTTTCCTTTCTTTTCTTTTTTATCTTTCACATTTACAGGTAGTACTCAACTGACTTCAATATTTCTGTTGCTAAGTGAGACATTTGTTAAATGAATTTTATGACCTTTCTTGTCCCAGTTTTAAGTGAATCACTGCAGTTGTTAAATTAGTAACATGGTGTTAAGTGAATTCCGTTTCCCTATTGACTGCTTATCAGAAGGTTGCAAAAGGTGGTTACATGATCATGGGACACAACAACCATCATAAATATGAGCCTGTTGCCAAGCATTTGAATTTTGATCATATGATCCTGGGCAGTGGTGGAATTCAAATAATTTAACAAGCGGTTTACCCAGAGTCAGGTTGGCTGTCATGGAAGGCGTGGCCCATCCCTCTCCTCTAGCTCCACCACACATGTGGAATGAGCCTCCCATGACAGCTAACCTGACCCTGGGTGAACCGGTTGTTAAATAACTTACCGGCAATTATCAAAGTGAATCCTGGGTGTTGCACTGTATTGCAATGGAGAAGCGGGCAACGGAGCGGCTGGTGCGAGGAAAGGAGAAGGCTGTTTTTCCCCCCTTTCTTTTCCCTGCTTCTTCTACTTCCCTTGTGCCAGCTGCTCCATTGCCATTCTACATTGCAATGCAGCACCACCCCCAGGATCCACTTTGATAGTGGGGTGGTGGGGTAATTTAACAACCGGTTTGTGTGAACCTGTGTGAACTGGCTGAATCCCATCACTGATCATAGGGATGCTGCAAAGGTCACAAGTGTGAAAAACGGTCATAAAGTCACTTTTTTCAGTGCCTTGTAAATTCAAATGGTCACTAAATGAACTATTGTAAGTCGGGAACTACCTGTACTATAGCTTTTTAAAATATATGTCTTATTCTTGCACATCAGGATGATGATGATGTTATCCATCCATTGAACTCTTGGCAATCCTATGGGTCAATTCTCTCCACATCTTCTGATTTTACACTACTTTTTGCACATCTTATATATATGAAATCTTTTAATAAAAACTGTTTTAAAAAAAGAAAATATAAATATGTTCAGGGAACCAAGATAACATTGGTAGAGGAGATCAGAAAAGAAATTACAGGACTTGGAAGAGCTACAGTTTATTACTATAGATAGGTTGAAAGGATGAACGTTTATTTATTCAGTTATTAGAAATCAGACCCAGTTCAGTGCCCCTAAGTTAGTTATGATTTATTTAAATAGAGACATATAAATGAAAAAAAAATCTTCGACATATAAATCAAAGGATTAAGTGATGACATTGGAAAAATCACCCCATTTTAGGAAAGCATTTATTTTACTGGAACTCTTGCAGCCAAGGAATTTTTTGTGATCACTTAAATTATATTTTATTCCTTTTTTTATAATTTTTTATTGGTTTTTAAGAAAAACAGACAGACAAAACATAAAAACATCAAGCCATCTTCCATATATATACATACAGTGTGTTGGTTGGTTTACAAATTGTTNAGCCATCTTCCATATATATACATACAGTGTGTTGGTTGGTTTACAAATTGTTTTGTGCTTCCATTTCGTAGTCTTCAATGACAATTACAAAATATAGATATATATTTTAATATTGTGCAAAAGAGAAACATAGTTTGTAATAATTATTCTTATGTAAGATATAAATAAGAAATCAAGGCCAGAAGCTTTCTGGAGAGGCTTTTTGTAATTAATGTTAATTAACGTAACAGATGATTTATTAAATTAACTTCCAAGCCACGAATGAAGAAAATGTATTTATTCAAGCTGCAATTAAATTATCTCTTTCCTGTGATTCTGAAGAAAAATGAGTATATCATCTGCAAGCAAAATAATTACATCATTTTCTGCTTTTTTATTAAGAATTTCAATATTCTTGCTAATGTTTTATGATAATGTTCTATCATGAGACTGAACAAAGTAGAAGAGGTTGGGCATATTGTTTGATTAACCCATTATTTAAAAAAACAATAATCATTATTTGATGCTAAATGTATGTGTTTGTAATATTTACACCCCACCTTTTTGCCCAGATCCCAGATGGCATATATGGGGCTCCTTCCAACTTCTCCTACAAAAATATCATGTAAGCTGTTGGGTTGAGAGAGACCGGTTGGCCCTTAGTCATCCCATGAGCATTCACGATAAAGGGTGAAATAATTAATTATTAAAATAAGCTTAGTTTTATCTTCCACAGTACTAAACTGTCAGAGTATGCAGCACATCCGATGAGCACACAAGTAAATAATTCTGCTTTCAAGAAGAGATTGGACTGCCATTTGTCAGAAATGGTCTCGGGTCTCCCGCTTGGGCAGGGGATTGGACTAGATGACCAACAAGGTCCCTTCCAACTCTGATTATCTGTTATCTGCTGGATTCATCTATATCAGAAAAACTTCTTTATACACAATACCATATAGCAGAAGTCAGCAGTACTGGGAATTTGTGCACTTATTAGTGTGCTGTATATAATTATGTACTGATATATTTATGTTTATGCCAATTATATTTATGTCCTACATCAGGAGGGGTCAAACTGGTGGCCTGTGGGCCGGAATGGTCACATGCAGGTCATGCCTACTCCAGCTTCGTGAATGGGGAAATATTGCAAAATGTCACATGACGACACGTTGAGTTTGATATCTGTATCCTGTATAATTTTAAGTTTTACTATGCAGGTGGTAAATTTCCTGGTTTATTTTTTCCCAGTTTATGTATTATTATTCATTAATGTGATGTCTGGAAATAAATGTAATAAAAATACAATTCTGAAATGCATTGTGCAATTACCCCACATGATTATAAAAAGTATGAAATGAGGGAAATTGTTCTGGAGAAAAAAATGGCATCAGAAAGATGGGTTACCATTGCAATATGTGTTCTATATAAATCTACTTGTTAGTTTGGATTAGAATATAGTTAAACCACATTATAATGGTCTAACTGGATGGAGGCATTGCCCATTCTTTATGAGTAGGTAATTTCATAATGTGGCAATTTATGTAAGACGTGGCCTCATAATACAATCAATTTACAGCTTTTATATTTATTTAGGTTATTTGCATGATAATACCCCTATGCAAATGATGTAAATTGCTGCAAAAAATTGCAAAGTTTATCACTTCAAGGTCTGTAATACGAGGCTTCACCGTTTTATTTATTTTTTATTTCTCTGATTTTTTTTTTGAGTTTTAAAACAAACTTTATTTGCAATGGATTAAAAAGATATAAACCTACGAGTATACAGAAATAAAAAATAGTAAGCATATTAACAGGACAGTAAACATATTTTTTCTATTACACTTGATAATAGGTTTGATAGTTCATAATAAACAATAATAAATAATAATTGGCAAGTATTCCTAGTCTCTTATAGATAACATATTAATAAATAACACGTTACTCTACAATTGCTATTGTATTATAACTGTATTATTTAATCATTAGAACCTTCATAATGTTTATGTACCAGAGGAGAAGCTTGAAGCCATTATTTTATATGTTCAGTATATACAACTATATATATGTTTCCTGGGTTCATTTATTCTGTACATTCTTTTTCTTGTGTTCTACCCAATTTATCCCAGACCAGGCAGGAGTGGGATTCAATTTTTTTAACAACTGGTTCTGTGGGCGTGGCTTAGTTGGTGGGCATGACTTGGCGGTCATGTTACTGGCTGGGCGTGGCCAACTCAACATCACTCACATCGAGGCCCCCATCTCCTCGCCTGGTGTCTTATGACTGTGGGGATGCTGCAACAGTTGTAAGTGTGAAAAACAGTCATAAGTCACTTTTTTCAGTGGTCACTCCACACAAGCAAAGTACCAGCAAAGAATGGGAAAAAAACTCCAGGGAAGTTCCTGAGACAGGAAGTCTAGTCCTGCCAAAGATGTAATAAGGGTTAATGGAGAGGCAGTTTCTGTAAACAACACCAGAATGTTTCCTTCCTGCCCTCCTCACAGGATTAGGCCAGTAATTTCTTCTCACAACCAGTTCTCCGTACTGCTTAGAATGTTAACAACCGGTTCTAGTGAATAGGTGAGAACTGATAGAATCCCATCCCTGGGACCTTCCCATTAAATTTGAGCATGAACCTCTCCATTTTGGCACATTCATAAATTTTTTGAATAATAATGTGTATCGGTGGTATGTTGGGCCTTTTCCAATATTGCACCAAAGAAATTCACGCCTCTGTTAGTAAGTGGATGATCAGGTATCTCACTTTGGGAGAATAGTCCCCATTAATCATCCCCAGGAGAATCAGTTCCGGTTTCCATTCCAGTCCACATTCATGGGTTTCTAACTCCTGAATCGATTTAAGCTTTCCCTCATTATCTCCAATTAGGTGGTATTTGAGCTTTTTGCTAATATCCGTCATGTTGGGATGGAACATCGCCTCCATTGTTGAAAGCCACCTTGGAATTTTAGTTATTTCTCTGAATTTTATCTGCACTTTCCTGATTAAAAAAAACTATCAAAATGCCATGTGGGATCTGTTTCAGGTGAGCAAGTGACTTGACTATCCTTAGTACTATTTTGGCTTGATAGATGAAAGCATCATTTGCAGTTATGTCTTACGGCAAATATCTAGTCAATGTCTAAAAGAAAGTATATGTTAAAATAACAGGTGAAGAGATTAGAAACTTAATAACAAAAGATTAACAAAATAGAAATAAATACTGGAATATAGATATATGTAAGAATATACACTGTGAGCAGTATCGGACTGTACATGACTATAGATTAAAACATATAGAGTGATAAACATTTGAAGTGTTATGGTACAACTATGAAAACAATAATTATAATTATGATGTACAATTCTGTGTACTTAAAAGAGACTACACTGTATGACTATGACAATGATGGTTATAATAATTATATTATTATTGTATAATATGATGTATATCTAAAAAGGACTTGATATAGCCAGTACACTGATGTTGGAAAACTAGAAATATGATGCATAATAAAGAAAAATGTACAAATCTATCATCTATCTATCTCTATCTATCTATCATATATTAATAATAAATTATCTTCTTGGATCAACTGCACTGAGTTTTTTTTGATTAAAAGAAGTGCATTTCAAAATAATATGTATGCTGATTTGTGTGCTGAAGCACAAAGATAGTAGAATAGATTTATGAAAGAGCAAATTTGCAAGCTATATGGACCCATAAAAGGCTTAATTTGTCCATCTATGCCCAGGGCTTTTCTTAGTTTTTTCACATTCCCCATCTAACTGCTTGAAGCAGATTTTTTTTTCCAAACTTTTTCAAGCAACAGAACCCTTGATCAAGCAGAGCTTGTGATTTTCTTTCTTTCTTTCTTTCTTTCTTTCTTTCTTTCTTTCTTTCTTTCTTTCTTTCTTTCTTTCTTTCTTTCTTTCTTTCTTTCTTTCTTTCTTTCTTTCTTTCTACTTTCTTTTCCTTTCTTGCCCCTAGTCTCTCATTGAACCCAACTTTAAAGTTCTATTCCACATAATTTGAAACACTCTGGTCCAATGAACCCTCTCCCCTGTAGAATTTTCCTTCCTTCTGTCGGCCTTCTGCAAATGTGTTTCTGGCATATTTTAGGGGAGTGTATTGTTTTGAAGAATGAAACATAAACAGGTGGTGGTAAATCATTTGCCACTTCATAGTTGGAAAAAAAATCAGAGCATGTCCTTAGGAATGGTTATATATTCAGTGGCAGGAGAAAAAGAATGTATGAAAGGCAAATATACATTCTTGGTATGATATAAAAACCACAAATAGTAAGTATCTATAAAACAGTGACCCTTCAAAGGAATGGTCATTTTAATACTGAGAAATACAAAATCCCTGTGAGAATAAATATAGCACACTTTAAGCCACAAATAACTCACCATTTGTGGAAATTCTTAACTTCACCCAAATGTCTTTTGTAGCTCCATCTAATTCTTGTCATCACTGCAACCACAAGGGCTGTCACCGCAAGCTACCCAACATTTACTCACCCCTTTCTCTGTGCAAAGGGAATTTTACTCTATCAGAATTATAGTTAATATAATGAGCAATTTTCAGCATCTTATAGGTCTATGTAGCTATAGGAAGACCAAAATGCCTCTAACAACTTTGCTCAGTGAATGAATGTCTCCATTTTTAAATATTTGTGTGACAGAGACTTAACAGTTAAAGCCCATGTCACACTGCACCAACGGATGCAAAGAGGATGTAAAACGGACAAAAAAGCTGCATCCTGTTGGTTAACGCAATGTACTCACTGCCTCCGTTTTGCTTCCTCTCTATCCTCCAGCATCCATCATTGACGTTTCATCCACTCAGAAGTTTTGGCTGCCAAAACTTTTGCGCGGAAAATGTATCCAATGCGTCCATTCTGCATCCTACGGCATCCGCACGTATCCGTTCTGCATCGTTAGCATCGCTATATTCTGTAGGCATCCGCTGCGCATCACACAATCGCATCCGCCGAACACAGGGAGGAAGCGGAACGGATGCAGAACAGATGCAGAACGATGCCTAGCAGATGCAGCACGGAAACAAAGCGTTTAAAATGGAAAAAACGTTCACAGGAGGGACCTATCTCCGATATGAAAGGATGTCTACAGGATGCCTAGAGATGCCTAGAGGATGCCTAAGGATGCCTAGAGGATGCAAAGGCACCTATACTGCTATAAAAAGCGAGCAACTCGTCTGCATCTCACTTTCAGTCCAGCAGCCAGCAGTTGCAGACCATCTGCAGCCTTCATCTGACTCTTCCTCTCCACAGCATCCAGTCATGTCAACCGTGATAACACAGTCCTTTTGGCAGCCACCATCCTTCTGCAACAGTGCGAAGCCATCTACAAGGCTCTGTGAACTTACTATGGGAAGAAAAGAGGCAGCCAAGAAGCGTCTGGTCCGAAGATGGAATCGGGAGAAAGAGCAGAGTACGACTGTACAACAAGCTGATGGTTATTGTAGCTCAGGAACGAAGACACTCAGCATTCCAGAACTTCATGAGGAATGCCTCCAGCCATATTTGACGAAGTTGTGCAGCCCTCACACAGGTTGACCAAGGCAAACACCAACTTCCGGCCCAGCCTGGAACCTGGCCAAGTGGCCTCACTCTGCTCCACCTGGCCTCAGGACCACCACGGAGCATGCAGTATTAGCTGGAGGTGCCACACAAACACCTCAGCATTGTGGTCAGAGAAGTGGTGCAGGCCATCATCGAAGAATACCTGCAGGAGCTCCTCCAGTGCCCCCCAACTGACGAAGAATGAAGAAAGTTGCAGAGCAGTGTATCAGAGGTGAACTTCTCCCCCACACCGTTGGAGCCATAGATGGAAGCACGGTGGCCTGCAAAGCACCACCCAAGTCGGCCCATTATTTAACTACATGGGCTCTTCAGCATCGTCCTCTTTGCCATGGTCAATGCTGACTACAAGTTCATGTACATTGATGCTTTCAGGCAGCGGCTCATGTTCAGAATGCCCAGGTATACAACGCCAGTGACCTCAAGGAGGCTGGAACGCAACCTCATCATGGGCTTTCCAGATCCAGACCCCCTGCCCAACGACACGCAAAGATAATGCCCTACTTCATCATGGGGATGACGCCTTCTCCCTCAGAACCTACCCCATGAAGCCCTACACCTCCAGATGCCTCACCTGTAAGAAAGAGGATCTTCAATACAGGCTGTCCAGGGCAAGACGGGTGGGGAGAACGCCTTTGGCATCCTGGCCACAGGTTCCAGGACTTCTCACCACCATGCAGCATCCCCAGAACCGTGAGGAGGATCGTGGAAGCTTTGCTGCATCACTGCACAATCTCATGTGCACCCGCTATCCCGGTCTTGCAGAACCAGGCTCGTGACCTCAACAAAGCAATGGGGACATGGAGCCTGGGAATGGAGGCAAGGTGAAACTTATAGACACTGAGAATGTGCAAGGCCCCAACAGAGCCTCAATGAAGGGAAGAAGCAGCGAACCTCCTGAGAACACTGGTGCAACTCCCAGCTGGAGCAGTGGCAGTGGCAAGACAGATGATAGATTGATTAATGAGTAGCTTCCTTCAGCCTGTCTCATCACACGGATGAGATGGGCCATGTAGTTGGGTGGGCCTACAATGAAAGGCGTTTAATAAAGAGTTATGTTGTGTTGACATGATGTGGATGATTATTTACATTATTATTGAAATAAAGGCCATAGGTGTGGCACCAGGGAGGGTGTACATACAGTCCCACTATGCTTGCACTGGGGCCTTATCTATCCCACTGCTATCCTACCATCCCACAGCTACTACCATCCACAGGTATCCCTGCCCATCCACTGCTATCTTAACCCATCCCACAGCATGCAAAGGCTTAAACCATTTCTAAAAGTTCCACCAAGACTTTATAAAAAAAAGAAATGCAGCAAGTGTGTGAATCAAAGATAAACTTTATTGAACAACAAGCTGTAAAACAAACATGACCCAAGTCTAAGTGTCCAAATAAACTCCTACAGGTAGCTAGCTACCCAGTTCTCTGGCAGTCTTATTGGTCACTCGAGGTAGCCCCTGTCCATCTCAGGGGTGAAGGGTCCAGGTGATGTGCGAGGTGGGTGGTGCCTGGAGTGCTGGTCTGAAGCACCACTGAGGTGCCTGGCCTGAGAGGACAACAGGTGACGGCCACGCTGTGTTGAGAAAGCTCTCAAACAGCTGGCTGAGACCGCGCATGCTTAGAGGTGCCTTCCTCTTTGCCAGGGGTGTCAGCCCCCAGTACTGTGACAGATGTATGGGGCCGGGCTTGGCTGTGGGCGTGAAGGAAGGAGGGGAGTGTAGTGGGCTGTCTTGGTCTGCAGCGTGGTGAGGACTGCTGGGTGGCATCTGTGTGTGGTGGCATCGCTGGTCATCGGGTGGCATTATTGGCTGGCTGGCATTGTGCATCAGTGGAACCGGTGGCAACGGTGTCGCCCGATGAACTCTGTGCCTGGGCTGCTGGAAGGGCTGCTGCTGTGCTGCTGGACCTCTCTGGTAGCCGTTACCCTGGTAGGTGAGGGGCTGTAGGAAGCTTGGAATGGGAGGACATCACCTGGGTTGAGGTGGAGGAGCAGACCTGGACTGGGTGGGGCAGGTTCCTCTGGGTTGGAGGGTTGTGAAGCAGCTCCGTGATCCGCGTCCATTCACACCTGGTACTGGGTTCCTCCATGTTCTTGCAGGGTTGGGTTGACATTAGGTAGGAGGGCTTGCGGTTGGAGGATGAGGAGTCGGTGTCTGACCAGCTAGAGAGGAGATCTATACTGGTGCAGATTGGTGTCCCTGATCTCCAGCAGGACAGTGTGGCTCTGCCCTCCTGCTGTCTGGCTCTCTGCCTTTCTGTGGAGGCGGAGCTGGCTTGTGATGTGATGCAGAGCTACGACTGTATGGTGGACTTGATGTCTCCTCTCTCCACTGCACCAGGAGTCCTCCATGCACTCCCACCACGGTGACAACAGCTGTCCGCGGGTCTCCGCCGTGCACGCCTCCACAGAAACTCTGCCTGGAGACAGGACTGACTCTCCGGCCGAGAAGAGGACTGGGTCGCAGCAGGCTGCTGGAGAGAGAGGGTAGACAGAGGGGCTCTGGGGCTCCCGGTGGCGGATCTTCACCCTCCAGGAAGCTGCACCTGGCCATGACGTAAGTCTGCTCTTCCGTCAGGTTTACTGTGGCCTGCCAGATTTCTTCAGGTGCAGCTTCCCGTACCAGGTGTGCATGTGTTTCCACAACCGAGGAGCACCTCCGAAATTGTAACCCATACTCTCCGCCCTCTCTCTCAAGCAGCCTGCTTCCGCTTGGTGTCCTGTACAAGCCGGTGTTCCCTTCGCCACAGATAGTCATTCTCTCTCAGCCACTCCAGCACCTCATCCTCGTGTTCCTCCTCAATGAAGTATTGCCTCCTCTACCGTCCCCACATACGCCTCTTCCTCCCTTGCCAGGACCAGATGGGCCCTCATCAGAGGGGCTTCCCAGGTGGTAGGGGCTGCTCTTCTACACACAGCAGCAGCCAAGCACCAGCAGGATCATCATCATCATCATCATCATCATCATCATCACCAGCAGGATCATAATTCATTCATCATCATCATCACACACAGCAGCAGCAGCAGCAGGATCATCATCATCAGCACAGCAGCAGCAGCAGGATCAGCAGACCAGATCAGCAGCAGCAGAGTAACACCAGGAGCCCCACAGACCCCAGCAGCCAGCAAGCCCAGCAGCCCCAGCAGCACCAGCAGACGAAAGGACGAGCAAGACCAGGAGCACAAGCAGTACGAGTCAGTATGAAGCAAGTCCACACAGGAGACATGTAGGACAGCAGGACCAGCAGGATCGCAGGCAGGACCAGCAGGACCAGCCGCGACCAGGAGCAGCAGAAAGCAGAGTACGCAGCAGCAGAAGCACCCACTGCCAGGAGCAGCTTCAGCAGAGTATGTAGCAGAAAGCACCCCCAACTGCCAGGAAGCCAGTGCCAGCAGGAACCTCCAGCAGCAGAAAGCCCCAGCAGAAGCAGAAGTTCAGGGACAAGGGGGCGGGGAGGTGGCCCTTGTCCCTCTTGCCAGGATGGCCAGAGGTGGCTGAGACTTTCGCTTCTTCCAATGTTGTGGGGTGCTGCGCTGGCAGGGAAGGGCTGGCAGGGAGGCTGGCAAGGGCACCAAGGCTGGCAGGAAGCCTGGCACCCAAGGCTGGAGGAAGGCTTGTCAGGGAGGCGTGGCAGGGAAGGCAGGCAGGCACGGAGGCAGCAAGGCTGGCAAAGCAGGCACGGTAACCAAGTGCTGGAAGCAGGCAGAACTGCTGCGCAGGGAGGCTGGAAGGCAGTGCTGGCAGAAGGCTGGCAGGCAGGCAGACAGCAAAGGCTGCCAGTGAGGCTAGGCCAGGAAGGCTTGGAAGGCAGCTGGCAGGAAGGCTGGCTATGCAAGGCTTGCAGGCAGGCAATGCAGCAGGGCAGGCCAAGGGACTCGATGTATCCTGCAGCAGGTCTTTCCTCCGAATGGCTGGCCACTTGTGCGAGCTATCCCTTATAATCCGTGCAGTCGGGGGCTTGCGCAATGCCATCCCCCCCGCCATGCGCAATTAAACGGCAGGCATCCGTTGGCTTCCGCTTGTGCATCTGTAGCTTCCGCCCTGCATCCGCTTCATCCGCTGTGGCAATTCCGTTCTGCATCAGTGTATCCGTTCCGCGATCCCGAACTTTTGCTTGAAGGCCCCCTGGAAGCCTTGCAGATGTGCCATCCGCTCCCATCCGCTTCCATCTCTTGGCTTCTTCCGCATCCGCTTTTCCATCCGCCCTGCATCCTCCGCCGCAAAGTCTGGTGTTATCCGCTCTCAGTTAATGCAACAGTTATGCAAATTTTTGCCCCTTTTGAGAGCGGATAACAACGGATGGAACATTTTGCTCGTCCGTTGTGTGCATTTTGCATCCGTTGGGCAGTGTGACAGGGCCTTAAGGAAGCATTTACTTAAGTACTGTATAAGGCTGTAAATTTTGGGAGAGTCTAAACAGAGCTAGAGCATCTATTCTTAATAGCCAATAGGTCATGTTATCCAATGCATCTCTTGTTAAGGAAATTATGGAGAAACAGGTAAATGGCCCACATAGCTGGAACATCTCAGGATAACAGATGTTGGTTGGGGTTGAGAATGTTATGTGAATAAGGTATAAGAAATGGCTATTAGGGTGAGTTCACGCCAAGGTTAGAGGATGTGACAATGTCATAATGCCAATATTTTCTCTAATCCATAGGGAAGAACAATATTTTGTTTACAAGAAAATCTGTGATGATTAAAATAAAATCCTCATAATTTGGATTCAAAACCTACGCTCTCAAAATAAAATGAAATGAATCTTTAAGGATCACTAGCCTTGACTGGAAGAAAAAAATAGTTAAAATGGCAAAGTCAGGAGAAAATTAGGATTCATTAAATGAACAGAGTAGTGTCTAGTTTCATTCTCACAGCACCACAAAATATTTTGAGATAAAAGGGTTTAAGCATCCACAAAAATGAAAATGTGAATAGAAACCACATTATTGAGATACAAAACTCTTTCTTGTTTATAGTAATCATTAAGCATATGAGAAACAACAAGGAAACAATCTGCAATTTCCATTGCAAAAGAGGGGCTAGAGAAATATTTATTAAGCAGGCATAGCTTTCCAGATGTAGGACAATTGGGAGAATCTAATTTTAAAGTGCTGGTGCAAATGATGGCCCCTTGTGAAAGGAAATAATATTTTCCAGGCACTGCATTTCAAAGCTACGGGAGGAGCTGCTTATGCGCTGTGTGGATTTCCCTAAAGGAAGAGCTTTTGGAGATCAAATCTAATACATGAATTGCCTAACAATAATGATCCTTTAAGGAATATTAAAAAATAAAATTAGATCCTAAAATAGATTCTCTATTTCTTATTCTGTGCTGTAAAAACAGGGAAGGGGGAAAGGAGAGAAAATGAATTATTATTCTGCATCTATTGAGGGAAGCATCAACACTTCTTACATGCTGTGTTATGAAAGTGAGGCACATTTACTGGATAATTATGACCATAATCCACCAGTTTATCTGATACCCAGGCTTTTTAAATTAACAGGAAATTGATATTATTCCCCTTCGTACCTGTACATTCCAGAGTAAGATCATGCAGAATTTCCCAGTAGATTGTATCCATCTTTACTCTGAAGCATACAGTAGTTCATTTTACACATACATATATCTTCCTCCCTACATGCTTTGCCAGTACAGTAATCCTATGTCAAAATCCATTCAGTATTAATTACAGTAGTCCCTCACCTTGCCTGCTATTACACCTTTCAAAAATCAGTGCTGTGTTTTGGGGTTGTACAGAATATTGCCCTTCCTGGAGATTATTGCTGTCAAGGATTTGAATCTGTTTTGCACCTATTGCAATCCAACCAAATGTCATTATTCCCATTTGACTACTGTGAGCAATCTATAAGAACTTATGGAAGTAAGAATCTAGACTTACAAGACGTATGCCACAAAAAAAAAAATAACAGATAGCACGCTGTCCGCAGATAAGGTCTGAGTCTTTAGAGTGGCATTGGGCTTTCAGATAGTCTCCGTATTCCAGGTATTTACAACGTACGACAGAAGTGATCTATGGAGATTCGTCAATCATTCAGCTGTCTGCATTGTTGTCACAGAGCGTACTGAAGAAGCTTCTGTAGATAGAATGAAATGTTTTCAAAGGAGCAAAATAAAAACCCCCAAGAAGTCCGTTTCATGTCTTTTGGAACAAAAAAAAAAAGAAGCAGTTTCTGGAATACCAGGAGTGCCTCGTCCGATGTGTTACAATGTTCTGAAATATATCAATGATTGAAGGCAAGTCCTATGAGCACTCCAGTCCCAACATGAAATGGCAGACGTAATTGAACAGTATCCTGTGCTAATTGAAAAACAGTGGCCGGGACTTCTGGATTTGCAGGCCTTTCGCGTAGGCAGCCAGCCAGGAATCTGCGGTTTTTGTGCACAGGTCTCTGCTGCCTCTCGCTGCTGCGAGTGCCCCTAATGCCAGACTGACTTTGGAGCTATAGTAATACTCCATAGAGGTGAACTGAAGATAGGGGAGACCAGAGGGGTCCGCGGGAATCGCAACCCCCCTCCGTCAGCATGGCTTAACTCCCTTCCGAAAGCGTGGAGCGGCGGCAGCAATGGCTGCACAAAGAAGCATTATCATCCAGATAAGACTGTGACAGGAGGAAGCTGAGAAAGTGAAGTTTTTTTGGTACACCGAGATTAATAAGCTCAACATTTAAATCACCTGGATTTGTACGTTCATTAAAGTACATTGTCTCTCGATTGACGATGGAACAAAGTTGGGTGACAATGACCAAGAAAAAGCGGAAGTTTGTTTGTTTCTCATTCCTTCCTGACGTCGAGTAGCGCAAATGAATGGAGAAATCAGAAAACCCATTTTTGCAATTAGCAGGTAATCACTGAATATTAAGCCAAGGGGGGACAAATAAAGAATTTTACTGAGCCAATTGAGCGACAAAAACCCCTCCTCTTTTTGCTATAAAGGTGGGTGGTGAGAGGGAAAAGCAATTAATATAAGATTTCTGGTTGGAGGAGGCTGCTTGGAATTATATAAGAGTCAGACTGAACTGTTAACACGACTTCCTAAAAGATATATTATTGGATGCTTTTGTAGCTGGACCTATATATACTCAGAAGAAGACTTAAAAAAACAACCAAAAAAAGGGAAAAAATAAGGCTGAAGAAATCGAGTACATCGGGAAGCCACAAGAAAAGAGAAATACAGCAAGAAGGTGGAGGCTTAAAAAGATTAAGGACAAGGGGGTAAAAAGGCAGGGATGGAAGAAGAAATCCATGAGTCTGGATGATGAGAATCTACCATAGATATTCTTTAGTTTTGCTATACCTGGAAAATAGGAGACATCTGAAAGCCCCAAGATTGCATCTAAAGAACATGACTTCAGCACAGGCTAGCTATCTTTTTCTGTTTTATTTTTTTGGTCAGCATTAGTGATTGGTCTAGATATCTATACACTCCAATAAGTCTTAAAGACGTTCACATATTACCTAAGCGAAACTGGAAATAAATGACATTTGGTTAGGATTGCATAGGTAACAAAACAGGATTCAATCCTTACGACAACAATACATCAGTTGGTTACAGCATGATAGGAAATCTGGGTTAATGAAGAAAAGATAATCAAATTGAAATAGAAACAAGACAAGTATCTGCGCATAATGATTAAATTTTCTTGCGATGAACATAAATAAAAAATAGACTTAAATTAGAGCGAAAAAGGGCAGAGCTATATAGAACTGATAGAAAATGAGCAGGATACAGAAAGAAGGTGCGAAGATTAAGGCTGGAGATTAAAAAGACAAGAGGGTAACAAAGCAGCATTGAAGAGAAGAAAGAAGGCAAAAGGGAAGAGAAGTATACAAAGGTTTAAACAGACAAGATTAGTAAAGAAACAAAGAGTTAATTCAGACGATAGTGGGGTTAAAAAAATTTGAATTAAAAAGAGATTCTGCAAAAGTTAACATAAGATTTGTGTATTGTCGTGTATTTTATATTTACAATAGGGTTAAAAACTGGAACATTTAAATAAATAGAGCTTAATTTGGTATCTGAATTATTCGGTGGTTTTAACTTATACTTATAACACTATATTCCTCTCTTTTTATTTCTCATAATATAGTATGTAGCTTTAGAAAGTTACCTAAGCAGAATCAGAATGAAAGTATATATATTTTTTAGTGTTACATTTTAGAGGAAGATTTAAAGGCATCTACTTCAATTCAGTGATCTACAGCGAAGAAATTTTTGTGATTAATGAAGAAAGATTAATCAAAATTGACAATTAGAACAGATAAAAGATATATGAATAATTTTTAAATTGAGAGTGAACGTAAATAAATAGAATCTAAGAGAGTCGAAAGAGGAGAAAAAGCTATATAGGAAAATGTAGAATGGTAACGTAGCAGATATGAATGGGATAAAAGGTTGAGCACTGAATTCAAAGTATTATCGTTTGGTCATTAAAAATAGCATGTACCCGGGACCTAAGCCACTTTCCAAAAATAAGTTTCATGTTTTATGTTTTGTGTTTTTTGCTGTATGTTTAGTTTATTGAAAATCAATAAAAATTTTATAAAAAAAAAAAAACAGTGGCACAATGGCAGCAAAGTAGTGCAGCATTTTTGCTTCAAGAGGACAGGATAAACACCAGGATCGAAATGAGGTGGACATTCTGATCAATGGAAGTCCATTTCACTTGCAGCTCCAGAGGAATATGATTTGAATCAGTAGCATCACTGCATGTGGAAATTCCTGAGTATTATATTCCCCACTCACAATTAGAACCACATTAGGTAGAGTTAACAGGACATTCACTTTATTCCTTACACAACCAGATCACAAATAAACCTGTAGCATGAAACTTGCTTTAACTTCTTTTGGTTCCTCGTATAATTCACCCTGAAGGGACTGGTGGCTCAGCGGCTTTAGATGCTGAGCTTGTCAATCAGAAGGTCGGCAGTTCAGTGGTTCAAATCCCTAGTGCCTATCCTTTACTTGCCTATCCCAAATAAAGTGAGCTCCCTTTACTTGTCCCAGTTTCTGCAAACCTAGCAGTTTGAATGCACGTAAAATATTCAAGTAGAAAAACAGGGACCACTTTGGTGGAAAGGTAACAGCGCTCTGTGTGACTTTGGCATTTCGTCATGCTGGCCACATGACCACGGAGATGTCTTCAGATAGTGCTGGCTCTTTGGCTTAGAAACAGAAATGAGCACTGCCCCTAGAGCTGAAAATGACTAGCACATATGTGCGGGGGAACCTTTACCTTACCTATAATTCACCATAGAACAGCATTGCCACAGTCTTTCTTTAAGAGTTCTTCTGTTCGGCCTTGTCAGTTCCTCGTAATTTTCTCCCAGCATTTCTTTTTCTCGTGAGATCTCCGATGGTTTTCAGAATAGGTAGATGATACCCAAGTGTTAAGATGCTATGATTTCAACAGGATGGGGAGAAATCCCAAGCTGGAAGCAGAATCATGTGGAAACTCCTACCAATGGGAAGCTGCTAGCTTTGCAACTCCAAAGATTGAGAATACATTGTGTGCAGGTTGGTCTTTATTGGACTCATGAAATCTCCTCCTCCTTTGCAGAGTTAGCTGTAATGGCTGGACACCCTTCCTGCCACCAATGAGACTCATGAGATATGGATAACTGAATGGTGTTCTGTGTGAGTCAAACTTTCTTCCAGGATTCAAATTCACAGATCTTCATGCTTTAACTGGCTATATATGACAGGTATACACATGGTCCATCTTCCCTTGAGCTCTCAGAGAGATATAGATGTTACATTATGTCATTTATTGAATTTATTTGCTGCCCAGCTCATAACAAATGCATCTGGGTGGCTTAACATAATGAATATGTATTAATACAGGCAAATATAGCTAATCTGCAAAATGAAGTCTAATATTTATGTTTCAGTGCAGTTTTCCAAATTCCTTGGCAGGAGGACCAATGACCAAGCTGGCTGGGAATTCTGGTAGCTGAGTCAATATCTAAAAGTTATTACAGTGATAGCAGCAATACCAGATCCGGGCTATAAAAGTCCAATCAACCAGAGTAAGAAGTTTCTGTGTCTTTTGAATGCTATTTAATAGCCTCCAATCCATAGCTGACAGTTTTATAGTAAAGGAAACCAATTTCCCACCCTGGTCTTCGACTTACAAGTTCGTTTAGTGACCGTTCAAAGTTACAAGGGTGCAGAAAAAAGTGACTTATGACCATTTTTCGCACTTATGACTGTCGCAGCTTTCCTTTGATCATGTGATCGAAATTCAGAAGCTTGGTTTAAAAAAGCAAAATATTGGGAAAGCACCAGGTCCAGACTGTTTGCCAGTGGAATGTTATAAGACATTTCAGGAAACATTGAATCTTCATGTATTAGAAGTTATGAATGAAGTTTTGACAAGGAAGAGAATACCCAAAACATGGTCAGAAGCATATATTACACTTGTACTAAAGGAGGACACACACCCCAGCAAGTTAAAAATTACAGACCTATATCCCTATTAATATCAGATTATAAAATCTTTGCTTCAATTCTGTCAGAAAGACTGAAAAGATGCTTAAACAATTTTATTCATTCTGATCAAAATGGATTTCTGCCAAAGAGACAAATTAAAGACAATGTAAGAATAATTTTAGACACACTGGAATACTATGAGGCACATCCCTAAAAACAAATGGCTTTGATGTTCCTAGATGCCCAAAAAGCCTTTGATAATGTGAATTGTCATTTTATGCTGCTACAATTGGACCAAATGGGCTTTGGTAAAAAAATTATCCAAGCCATAGAAATGATATATTGGAAACAAACTGCAAAGGTTATGATAAATGGAGAGTTAACAGACTTTATAGATATAAGAAAAGGGACTAGACAAGGCTG